>JALPQI010001277.1:0-147081 GCA_025490895.1 Thaumatotibia leucotreta | reverse complement strand
CCTAGTTTACTACGGAACCCTAATATCTCGTGTCGATTTAAAACACTCCTTTCAGTCGTGTTTTATTTTATCGCCAACCTTTACTTTTTTCACACTTGTATCGTAATGTCATCATCATCATCCATCATCATCATCATATCAGCCAAAACACGTCCACTGCTGAACATAGGCCTCTCCCAAAGATTGCCACAATGACCGATCCTACGTCACCCGCATCCAGCGGACCCTGGGGCAAGAAAACCTAGCGGTTAATTCCGAAAACGTTAACTTACAAAAAAACTCTATTTTTAACCCGATTTTTTTTATAGACCTATTCAACAATACCCCATACTATAAGATTACAGCAAAATAAAAAAACATCCCGACTTCACTTATAAGGGAGGTGCCCGAATATTTTTTAATTTATTTTATTCTAGAGCTTTTTCGGTGTGACTGATATGGAGGTATACGTGTACCAAATTGGAAAATTTCTTATACTAACGGCCTATGAGCTATGCTGCGAACAGACAGACGGAGAGACGGACAGACGGACATGGCGAAACTATAAGGGTTCCTCGTTTACCACGTAACCCTAAAAAGGTTGGAATTAATTTTGGGTCTATATCGGGTGGCATAATTTTTTTATGTCGAAAAATTTGTCGCATACCAACTTTACGCCGAAAAATGAATGGCCTAAATTGTAGCACATAGGTATTTTGTCGTGTTTTGCCGAAATTGTTGATCCTGACTTGGTTGTTCCTAAATATCGTTTGTCCTAATGATTTTCGTGTCTAATGTGTATGTATCGAATAATAATTGTGCATAATTGTGATGGTCCTACTATTTAATGTACTAAAACTAACTACTGTTAACAAACGACCTTTAAAAAAATATTTTCCTTAAACTTAACCCTCCCTTAAACCACCCAACCCTGTTGTCCAAAGAATTTTAGTCATCATACCTAGGAACCGGTCGACGAAGCCCCGCTGCGCGGGACTTCTATTTCTGATCTAAGGGATAAAAGGTACCTAAGGAACCTATCCAGGTTAGAGTAGGGGAGGTACAGATTCATTATTTTCTAATACAGGGGGGCTTCGCCTCCGAGTCCCTCTTGTGGGGCGCTTCGCTCCCCCATCGCCCCTTTTTCGGGTTTCCAAATAATTCGGGTTTGTAAATAATTGATTAAAAATACTTAAGTATTTTATAGACTACGCCTTTCTCTCCGCCTTTCCTAGAAACCTAACCATTTCAAGTCGGTTTTACCCTGCCTTATTGAACTTGAACATTATTTTAAACCATTCACCATATTGTTAATATACTTTTTTCAATGAAATTTCGGACATAACAATTGTAGGTGCAAAGAAAATTTACAGTTTGAGCAGTAGGAAACAATGAACATTATGATTATTAAGCTTTAGGTAATTCGACGATCGAGTAATCAATATTAGGATAAATATAGTGTAGGTGTTTTAAATGTGTATGCGCAAAATAAAGTAGGCTAAACGAGTAGTATGCCATTTAACAGAGCACTGGCACCGGCGTCGAAAGTGTTAAGGAATAAATATTTAAAAAAAACGCTGAAATCGATTTGTCTTATTTTTTTATCAGCAGTTGGAATACGACGTATCAAGTCGCTATCTTTCAAATCACACTATTTCCATCCAAACTTTCAACTACCTTTTAACTACTTTAGGGTTTAAATTTTATAAAATGGTTTCTCATTTTGTATACAAATAATTATACAGGGTGGAAAGGGACGACTTTCCTTCCCGCTACCGACCGAGTCTACCAACCATTACGATGAACTTTCAGTATAGTACCAAAATAGAAATATCTTTAAAAAGTCAATTTTCCATGTACGTTTTCGATGTTGGTCCCATACAGAAATTTCATCGTAATGGTTGGTAGACTCGGTCGGTAGCGGGAAGGAACGTCGTCCCTTTCCACCCTGTATATGTAACCTTCTGTAAAGATGCCATCTTTCTAGCCCTAGTAATTTACACTAAATTTATTGTCTACCTTAGTCTCCTTAAACAAAATCTACACCCCTACTTAACCCTCTCAATCATTGAATTTCCCTGCACTCTGATATATTATCGCTTTTTTCGTATTTTACTTAGTAAATCTCTTACAATGTTTTAGGTCTCCAATTGTAGCTTTGCATCCCCTTGTTATAAAAATACTTTTATAGGAATTATCATAGCTTTAAGTTAAACTTCAACCCAATAAAAATTGTAATCCCCTTTTAACCTTTAAGAAATGATTAAATTAAATTTCTTGTACTCTTGTAAAATACCTTATTAATACTAAAGTTTCAAGTTCCTACATTAAAATATTGGATCCCACCTTTGCACTCTTATCTTACCAGAAAAAAACAGCTCATACATGAAGTTTGACATTGTCATTCAAATGAACAATAAATTGAGTCTCTAATTGTTTACATTTATTTTTACCTATGTATAAAATACGCAATAGAATGTCGAATTTATAAGAATATGTTTGTAATTTACCATTTTTGGAGTTACCTACGTCACATAAACGTGTACGAGTATTTGCTCGTGCTATAATCAAAACATAGTACCTACCGAAAGAAAGCAACATTATTATTAGGTACTTTGTTTGTGCAATATGCAATGCAACACGGAAGTTACCTCTTACCTACATGTATCCTAGGTACCTAATGTAGGCACGAGGTTAACTAAAAACATTAAAATGTATGCAAGGAACCTACGTAATTTTTGCGTTACTATTAAGAACAGGAATTTCCTCGGTTCACCAAGGAACAGTTCATGACAGCCTTCGTTACTCTTCTGCCACTGACGACGACGACTGCGACTGGTCTGGTGACGTGATATTATTAAATCTTGTTAGCCACATTGTAATCCACACTCCTTTTTTTTAAATTAGAACAACCTGTATAATATTAGCAGCTCCTGAGGTAATAGAAAATCGGCCAAGAGCATGTCGGCTTATGCTAGGGTTCCGTAGTTTTCGGATATCTCTGAAAATATTGACTTTAGAAAAAAACTTTGTTTGAAAATTTCTTTTTTTTTCAAAGACCTCTTCAACGATATTGCATACTATAGGATTACAGCAAATAAAAAAATCATCATTCACTTCACCAGGTTAGGCACCCGAATTTTTTTTTTTCTATTTTTTATTTTACCACTTTGTCGGCATAATTAATATTATGTATATCTGTACCAAATTGCAGATTTCTAGTACTTAGGCCACTGTGCTATGCTGCGGACAGACAGACGGACAGAGCAAAACTATAAGGGTTCCTAGTGTACTACGGAACCCTAAAACGGTACATTAGTATGAAACCTCTTTTAAAGAGTAGCTTACATAAATAGTCTATAAGGGTTCCTAGTGTACTACGGAACCCTAAAAAGGTTACATTAGTATGAAACCTCTTTTAAAGAGTAGCTTACATAAATACTCTACATTTATCAGTTCCCTTAATTCCTTAAGGGTTAAGGAACCTACCATCTAAACTGGTCTTTGTCCAGAACTTGCTCCATGACATACACAATCAATCAGAAATATCTGCCAAAAGTGAAACACGTGTCGTTAAGGAGTTCCGTTCTGGTCTTTATCAGCAGTTCCACCTACTTACATTAAAACGCATAAATGAAAATGCTTGATGTTTAAATGATAATACAGAATCCTAAGGTTCCTAAGGAAACACCCCATCAGAACTGGTAATTGACAATAACTTACACGACCATCTTCATTGCTTAAAATGCATAACCAGTTACATACATACAAAACACCAAAGTGTTCGGAAGTTTCGTTCTAGCCTTCATCGGCAGTTCCATTTCCCTAAGTAAGGAAGTATCACTTTTTGAAGAAAAATGGATGATTGGTTGATAAATCTCAAAACGGTTTTATGTGTGCTTATAATATGAGAAATTCCATGGATTACATCATCACCTCTTGACAGACAGACGAACAAGAAAGTAATCCTGTAAGAGTTTCCGTTTTTTCATTGTGGTACGGAACCATAAAAATGAATTGAAACTAGACAAAGGCCACTCCTATTACTTATGCGTGTGGATGCATTAGGAGGTAAATGTAAATCGCCACTTCAATCCCTTTTTCGACTCTTGTGACACCCGCGGAAAGAATTGGGGTGGTGACAAATGTATTCTTACTGCCATCACCACACGATATTTGTGTACACAAACTATATATCAGTAAATACTTCTTACTTATACTATAAAAATGTAAAGATTACTTACTCACTCTTTACGTCCTGCTTATAGACTCTGAAACAACCAGTAATATGTCAAACGTTTATCTACCAAAAGAAACATCTCAGAAGATGAGAGAAATTGTCTCAGTTCAGTGGATAATAATCTAAATGGTACATACACTATACTATAAACGACTGTATTATTAAAACTTTAAATGTCATACGAATAAATTGGTGCATGGCGTGAAGAACTTGATAAATCGAGATATTTTGGTAAACAAAAATAAATTTAATTTATGAAACATAGAAGTTCAAATTCCTTCTACTTTTCATCTCGAGTTATCAAGTTCTTCACGCCATGCACCGAAATTTAACTGAGGGATCGGAACCGGTGTTTACACTCACCACATTATTGTAAGATTTATTTTATTATATTTCAAGTATAATCAACAAGAAGAAAAAATATAGTAATACGTAGTATGTGACATCCGTTGTTTTTTTTTCGTTGCTTAGCAACCACGGTCGTAATTGTGCCTATAGGGCGGCTGGATTTAAAAAAATGCAAATAGGTGAATAGTGGTACTCGCTTTATATATCGTATATAAATAAAAGCGTTTTTACTAAACCTCTCAAAAATAATATAAACACTACAAGCTTACTCCATTCCACGGATACATATTAATACCATAGGTACAAATAATTCTCCAGTTGACAAACAAAACTAACTAAAATAACAAATACGTCATCGAAATAAAGCTCGTATCTCAGTTCTGATTCAATACTGACATACGAGGTTGCTAAGAGTAGTGACAGTTTTGGCTAGCAGATATATATACAAAAGTGAAAAATTTATATCCAGCTGTGGCCATAAATTCATGCATATTATTGATATTATCTAATATTCAAATCGTATAATAACAAGAATAAAGAAAATACGAATAAATAACTAGGAATGTATTGAAATTTACGAATTGAGACTAGTAGGTAGGTACCTTTTGTGTCCGTATTGATAGAGTCCTGTGCCACTCAGCGAATCCTTCAGTATTTAAGTATTTATCAGTAAAGCGTACGTGCCATTTCTGGAAAGAGAATATAACTATAATATATAAATAAATCATTGTAGTTTCAAACCAAAAACCAATAAGTTACGTTTCCGAACTTATTTATGTGCAGTTCAGCTTATTTTGTGTGCCGTAGCCGCAGTTCCCATGATACGACTGCCGGTCAGACATCACAATCTAAAGCTGAGCTTAAAGTTTATGTACTTTGTAATTCGCGAAGATATGGTTTTTACTGTTATACTATAACTTATTTGAATAAATAAAAAATAAGACACATAATATTTTCTTCGGTTACCGCGAGGATTACACATGAAATAAAACTATGAAAACAGTCATCCGCAGACCACGAACCCTGTAAAGTGTTCGAAACGTCGGAAAGATATTAAAATTAGTTAATATACGCGAGTTTATCAGTTTTCATATTTTTATTTCAAAAATAATTTACTTTCAATATTGAATGTACTATACTGAGAAGATGCGGTATATACTTTCTTACCAAGAAATCGCGGCCGCAAAAATTGCGGTGGCGATGAGCACAGATTTTATTCCACTAATCAACCATTAATTAAAGACTCGTATCACTTTGAATATGTATACCTACTAATATAATTATATAGCAAACATATTCTATCTTTCTTATTATTATTATAACTAAATTGACATCCTATCGTTTTGACTTCTAGCCGTCACACGTGTTTTCAAATGACGTATTTTGTTGCCAGAGTATAGAAAATAAACTCCATTACAGCAAATCGTATCCGTAAACTTTTTTCATTTTTAGTCGTTTTTGCGAATGTAACTTATACGTGTTCGGTAGTATTGAGTTTTATTTAGAATCAGTTGTTATAGTTTTCTTGTGTTCCGTCATAAAAATAACAAGAAACTTAAATAAATGATGGGGTTCGAAAGAATTTCTTCGTTCTGATTTTCCCTACTTATTTAAAGATACTTTGAGTACTGGCATCCCTTGACGTATATGTATATGATTTTATGTCATTTTGAATGTCAAAAAGAGCTGTCAACGGGAGCGATTTGGCGTGCGTCCGACCTCGAGGAGGCGCTCGCGCCATCTGAGTCAAAGGAGAATTTTGACTCGTGTCGCCATTTGTATGGAGAATATACGCAATTTTAAATTAAGGATTAAATTTCTTCGTTGTCTTTATGAGGAAAAATATCAATATGCCCTGATGCACTAATTCAGTTATCTGGCTTTTAAATTAACATGAATATTTTATGCCTGTTAAAGAAAAATATGCATTGCTTCGTGTTCGAAAAATAGGCAATATTTTGATTTTTCGGTACATTTAGAGCCGATTTCTAGGAAATCCATGTAAATATAAAATATATTATCAATTGGAGCCTCTGCATGGGTTCTTTCTGAATAAGTTCATGTAAGAAATATGTTTGTAGAGTAATATTTACTTAACAAATTCTTTGTTCGAAAATAGGTCTAAAACGACAAAATCGGGAATCCGACCCTTAAATGGACATCTCATTCATCTGGTCACGTTTTTTTGGAAGTGGCTACATCTTTTGGTATCATTTTCGGTCGTCAGATACAGCACCCATTTCTCTACAAGACAACCAAATCCGACTTCAAATCATTCAGCCACTTCCAAAAAAACGTGCCCTAAAGTTGTATGAATCATTTGTCATCCGCAGACCACGAACCCTGTAAAGTGTTCGAAACGTCGGAATCAAGGATCGGACAAACGCCCGTCATTTGGAAAACATAACCCTGTTCCGTATAGTAGAGACTTCCTTATCTTATGATGTTAACATATTTTATTATTTTTTTTAACTACACTAACACAAAGTATCTATTTTGGGAGATCCCAACTCTTTTAGATACTTGAACACACCATGATTGTGCGAAACGTCGTTACAACGTTAGTAAATATACGCAATATAGTTCGTTTAAATCGTTTTATTTCATCAATAACTATCGTAGTAACCGAAGAAGATATTATACACTGAATAGATCGAAATTCAATTTCATAAAGCACTCATCTCTTTCATAAGCAAGAAAGAGTTGGGAACTCCTAAATGGATACTTTTGTGATAGTGTTATGAAAAAAAATCGTATAAAATAAAATATGTTAACATCATAAGATAAGAAAGTTTCTACTGTACGGAACTGGGTTATTTGTTCAAAATGACGGGCGTTTGTCCGATCCTTGGTCGGAATGAAGTTAAAATTAGTTAATATACGCGAGTTTATCCGTTTTCATAGTTTTATTTCATGAGTAATCCTCGCGGTAACCGAAGAAAATATTTTGTATGAATCTTTAAAAATATGTTGAAAATGTTGTTTGGTCGCTCTCCCAGGTGGACGACGCAGATGTATCAGCATTGATGGAGCTAGGGTGGTCTCTGAGCGCAGCAAGACGGGGCCTTCGAGCCGCGCGCGGCGACGTCGCGCGAGCGCACCACTACCTCGCCGACACTAGCGCCGCGCGCGACCTGCAGCGGCAACGTCATCGACAACACAGGTATAGTTGGGCTAGGCCGGCCGAGCCTAGCACGACGTGGCCTCCGAGCCGCGCGGCGACGTCGCGCGAGCGCACCACTACCTCGCCGACACTAGCGCCGCGCGCGACCTGCAGCGGCAACGTCATCGACAACACAGGTATAGTTGGGCTAGGCCGGCCGAGCCTAGCACGACGTGGCCTCCGAGCCGCGCGGCGACGTCGCGCGAGCGCACCACTACCTCGCCGACACTAGCGCCGCGCGCGACCTGCAGCGGCAACGTCATCGACAACACAGGTATAGTTGGGCTAGGCCGGCCGAGCCTAGCACGACGTGGCCTCCGAGCCGCGCGGCGACGTCGCGCGAGCGCACCACTACCTCGCCGACACTAGCGCCGCGCGCGACCTGCAGCGGCAACGTCATCGACAACACAGGTATAGTTGGGCTAGGCCGGCCGAGCCTAGCACGACGTGGCCTCCGAGCCGCGCGGCGACGTCGCGCGAGCGCACCACTACCTCGCCGACACTAGCGCCGCGCGCGACCTGCAGCGGCAACGTCATCGACAACACAGGTATAGTTGGGCTAGGCCGGCCGAGCCTAGCACGACGTGGCCTCCGAGCCGCGCGGCGACGTCGCGCGAGCGCACCACTACCTCGCCGACACTAGCGCCGCGCGCGACCTGCAGCGGCAACGTCATCGACAACACAGGTATAGTTGGGCTAGGCCGGCCGAGCCTAGCACGACGTGGCCTCCGAGCCGCGCGGCGACGTCGCGCGAGCGCACCACTACCTCGCCGACACTAGCGCCGCGCGCGACCTGCAGCGGCAACGTCATCGACAACACAGGTATAGTTGGGCTAGGCCGGCCGAGCCTAGCACGACGTGGCCTCCGAGCCGCGCGGCGACGTCGCGCGAGCGCACCACTACCTCGCCGACACTAGCGCCGCGCGCGACCTGCAGCGGCAACGTCATCGACAACACAGGTATAGTTGGGCTAGGCCGGCCGAGCCTAGCACGACGTGGCCTCCGAGCCGCGCGGCGACGTCGCGCGAGCGCACCACTACCTCGCCGACACTAGCGCCGCGCGCGACCTGCAGCGGCAACGTCATCGACAACACAGGTATAGTTGGGCTAGGCCGGCCGAGCCTAGCACGACGTGGCCTCCGAGCCGCGCGGCGACGTCGCGCGAGCGCACCACTACCTCGCCGACACTAGCGCCGCGCGCGACCTGCAGCGGCAACGTCATCGACAACACAGGTATAGTTGGGCTAGGCCGGCCGAGCCTAGCACGACGTGGCCTCCGAGCCGCGCGGCGACGTCGCGCGAGCGCACCACTACCTCGCCGACACTAGCGCCGCGCGCGACCTGCAGCGGCAACGTCATCGACAACACAGGTATAGTTGGGCTAGGCCGGCCGAGCCTAGCACGACGTGGCCTCCGAGCCGCGCGGCGACGTCGCGCGAGCGCACCACTACCTCGCCGACACTAGCGCCGCGCGCGACCTGCAGCGGCAACGTCATCGACAACACAGGTATAGTTGGGCTAGGCCGGCCGAGCCTAGCACGACGTGGCCTCCGAGCCGCGCGGCGACGTCGCGCGAGCGCACCACTACCTCGCCGACACTAGCGCCGCGCGCGACCTGCAGCGGCAACGTCATCGACAACACAGGTATAGTTGGGCTAGGCCGGCCGAGCCTAGCACGACGTGGCCTCCGAGCCGCGCGGCGACGTCGCGCGAGCGCACCACTACCTCGCCGACACTAGCGCCGCGCGCGACCTGCAGCGGCAACGTCATCGACAACACAGGTATAGTTGGGCTAGGCCGGCCGAGCCTAGCACGACGTGGCCTCCGAGCCGCGCGGCGACGTCGCGCGAGCGCACCACTACCTCGCCGACACTAGCGCCGCGCGCGACCTGCAGCGGCAACGTCATCGACAACACAGGTATAGTTGGGCTAGGCCGGCCGAGCCTAGCACGACGTGGCCTCCGAGCCGCGCGGCGACGTCGCGCGAGCGCACCACTACCTCGCCGACACTAGCGCCGCGCGCGACCTGCAGCGGCAACGTCATCGACAACACAGGTATAGTTGGGCTAGGCCGGCCGAGCCTAGCACGACGTGGCCTCCGAGCCGCGCGGCGACGTCGCGCGAGCGCACCACTACCTCGCCGACACTAGCGCCGCGCGCGACCTGCAGCGGCAACGTCATCGACAACACAGGTATAGTTGGGCTAGGCCGGCCGAGCCTAGCACGACGTGGCCTCCGAGCCGCGCGGCGACGTCGCGCGAGCGCACCACTACCTCGCCGACACTAGCGCCGCGCGCGACCTGCAGCGGCAACGTCATCGACAACACAGGTATAGTTGGGCTAGGCCGGCCGAGCCTAGCACGACGTGGCCTCCGAGCCGCGCGGCGACGTCGCGCGAGCGCACCACTACCTCGCCGACACTAGCGCCGCGCGCGACCTGCAGCGGCAACGTCATCGACAACACAGGTATAGTTGGGCTAGGCCGGCCGAGCCTAGCACGACGTGGCCTCCGAGCCGCGCGGCGACGTCGCGCGAGCGCACCACTACCTCGCCGACACTAGCGCCGCGCGCGACCTGCAGCGGCAACGTCATCGACAACACAGGTATAGTTGGGCTAGGCCGGCCGAGCCTAGCACGACGTGGCCTCCGAGCCGCGCGGCGACGTCGCGCGAGCGCACCACTACCTCGCCGACACTAGCGCCGCGCGCGACCTGCAGCGGCAACGTCATCGACAACACAGGTATAGTTGGGCTAGGCCGGCCGAGCCTAGCACGACGTGGCCTCCGAGCCGCGCGGCGACGTCGCGCGAGCGCACCACTACCTCGCCGACACTAGCGCCGCGCGCGACCTGCAGCGGCAACGTCATCGACAACACAGGTATAGTTGGGCTAGGCCGGCCGAGCCTAGCACGACGTGGCCTCCGAGCCGCGCGGCGACGTCGCGCGAGCGCACCACTACCTCGCCGACACTAGCGCCGCGCGCGACCTGCAGCGGCAACGTCATCGACAACACAGGTATAGTTGGGCTAGGCCGGCCGAGCCTAGCACGACGTGGCCTCCGAGCCGCGCGGCGACGTCGCGCGAGCGCACCACTACCTCGCCGACCTGTTGTATAGTTGGGCTAGGATTTATTTATTTGATTCTTTATTGCACAAAAGTAAAAAGGCGAAATAAAACTATGAAAACGTGGTCGTGGTCTGCGGATCACACTGCGGATGCGCAGACCACGAACCCTGTAAAGTGTTCGAAACGTCGGAATGAAGTTAAAATTAGTTAATATACGCGAGTTTATCCGTTTTCATAGTTTTATTTCATGAGTAATCCTCGCGGTAACCGAAGAAAATATTAAAAAGGCGAACTCAACACAGTTATTTTCTACCACCTCCCACCCCCTGCGTTGGAAAACTTCAGTATTTTGGTATATGACATCTAATATTTTTTATTCTCTACCAGTTTTTTGGCGATGCTGCATCCAATATAAACAAAAACCATATGCATAAAAATATTAAATATGTAATATGTCTACTATTTTTTTCATAGGTGGTGTGAAAAGCGGTATGTGTCACATGGTATCAAAATTATTTTTACCCTTGAATCCCTCACTACGCTCAGTTCATCATCAGCCTATGATAGTCCACTGCTGGACGTAGGCCTCTCCTATTAACTATGCGTATAGACGCATTAGGAGGTAAATGCCCATAATCGCCACGCTGGGCAAACGGATTGGCGATCGCAGTAATGTGTCCACTATGATAACGCTGTTGTCCATCATCAATCTTTTATAAAATCAGTGACACTTCGATCCCTTAGTCGACTTTTACGACACCCGCAGGAGGAGTTGGGGTGGTGACAAATGTATTCTTACTGCCGTCACCACACGGCCTATTTTGTGTTTTGGCCTATTTTATCCCTCACGATTCAAGGGTTAACGCCCAAGGTAAAAATAATTTTAAGGTGGATTCGACCCTATCCCTGCCGCTTATCTGCTAAAAGATGGCGCTACAATTGCACAAACACCATATTTTCGTCATTTTCTGCTAAACCGAAGATCAGAGTTAACATGTTTTGAGATACGCGCAAGGAGCAAAAAATCTAATGTACAAATTGATAGCAACCTGCACAAAATACTGTTCTTCTAAATCGCAATAATGCAAAAACTAGAAAATTATGTAATTTTACCCTGTAACGCACACTACTACACCTCCCGTCAGTACCCAATGTCAGTTGTACAATCATTACTCATCAATAAACTAGATGGCGCCAGTTAAAAGAACAGCTTTTCTAAATGGTCTAAGTTCTAACTAGAGGGCGCCAATTAGGAAATGACTTTATATTGTATTGTATATTTGTGAAGCAAAACCAACTGTTGGTTTGGTATTAAAATCCCTACTTTTAACTGTACAGATATAACAACAGCTGTAGTAAAGAAGTTATTCCCGTACTCTTCGGGTAATACCTATCCGTCGCCGTTATGTACAACTCTTTAGAGTATTATATTTTTTGGTACAGCTACTTACTGGTAAATAAAATAGTTATCAAGAAAGTTACTTATGTCCCAAAACACTAGTATTTACCGCAGCGGGTCTCTATTCGCTAGGAACAATGTGGCAATATAATTACGAGTATAGATTGACCTAAGAAATTCATAGTATTATACTTGATCAACGGCACTAGCACATATCGTGCATGACAGGAACCTTGTCGCGGCTACCCGTCCCTTTTTGATTACATTGATTCAAAAGAGATGAGAAGTTGCGAGCAGGTCACAAATTGCTGCCAATATTGTTGTACAAGATGTGCTAGGGCCTCAAGTATAATAAGTAATAAAATGTGTAGGTATTTTGGGTAGTTCTATGGAGTTAGAAGATTGAAGAAATATATTCATTAGACACGTAGTAGTAGACCAAATTGAATGATCTGATGGACATTTGCCGACTTGCTTTATTACCAACTACGATACTGATGATGTACTAGTGGTTTATCGGACATTTAGATTTTAGACCTTGTTGGAGTAACATTTATATTACTAAATGTTAGCCTACATACCTACTATGTTAGTCTCCAACTAACATTTTACATTACATAATATGTAAGGATAGTGTTATCCTGTCTAAGTTTACCTACATTTTCGCCTACCATCCCATAACATGCTAATTAGATTGTCCGATATCAATTAAAAGTAGGTTAGGTACGAGTACTTACTTAAATACAAACGCAACGAAGATTTTCCAGACACAGGCGAACAGCTGGACGCTCAATTTTCGGATGCTTTATACCATATAAACAAGGTGCTGTATTTCCGTTGTCAGAGAGGTTTCAGGAGTATTAGGATGCAGTGTAGTTAGACCTCCTAGAGTTTAGTTCATGTTTCAGAAGTACCTACTACCTAGGCATGTTACAGTAGCTAATACCTACTATTTTACGCGGTTTCAACACTTTTCATCACATTTGCTTTCTAAGCGCGCCATTGCTTGTGCATATTGCAGTGGGAGTAATAGAAAAGCGAAATTCCTTAGGGAATACCAATATTTCGTCTCATAACATATTCTTTGTCTGCAAGTGTTATAAAAAAACATTGTATGCATCACAATCGGTAAGAGGCATACCTACTAACTCGAGTCATCAAAAGCCCTCCGCCTACGGCGTCGGGCTTCTAACACTCTCGTTAGTGATACTGTACTTACCTCCCTAGATGCACAATGTACTATTATCGACCGCTCTGAAACATTTAAAAACCTTCTAGAGGGACTCTGTATTCCAACCTCACGGGAATGTAGGTATTTGTTTCTTGGCCACCTATTTAGTATAGCCGACGGCAATGGTCAAATGGTTGATAGTGGCTGTTTTCCTAGCTGTAGATGTTTGTCTGATAGCATTGCAACAGAATGTATTATTATAAATTTTTGAAGGTAGGTAGGTGGGTTCTTCTTGAACCTAGTATCTACAAAACGTACTAGAGAGGGAAAGGATACTTTCAGGCACTGTGTGCTTACCATAAGCTGCCGCTGCGTTTTTAACGCGGACTTACTTTCCATCCCGGCCGTAATCGCGTCTTGGGGCGAGCCACCCGTATAGAAAGCACCTATGTAAGTCCGCGTTAATAACGCAGGGGCAGCTCATGGTACGGCCACACAGTGCCTGAAAGTATCCTTTCCCTCTCTAGTACGTTTTGTTGATACTAGGTTCAAGAAGTACCCACCTACCTACCTTCAAAAATTTATAATAATACATTCTGTTGCCATGCTATCAGACAAACATCTACAGCTACTGGTTCCACAGGAGGCGAGTAAGGGATGATTTGTCGACTTTTTTCTCGCTCACTAAACAAAGAGTAGATATAGATCCTATGTCAGTAAAATTAACAAATATACCTATATATATATGTAGATGATCGTTGGCTGTTCACACTGCCGCTTCCTCAGTGAGGGTTTTTAATATTTTTTTCTGACACTGGGGCGGTGATATGGCGTAAGGACCAACAAACTGTCAAAATAAATACGCGAATTGAATTTTCTATATATTTTGTGGTTTATTTATTCTTAAAACCATTACATAAGGAATAATGTTTTCTAAAATAAATAAACGTTTCCGAGTCAATTCCCATGAAATGCCTTTAGTACTTACCGTTTGGTATTCGGATTTGATAGCTGGCTGCCAAATGGGAATTATAGTTTCCCGTCTGGTAGGATGAAATGGGACTAACTTTCCCATCTCGTATCTGGATTTGGTACAAACCTGATTACAAACCGGTAATGATAAGTCCCGATTTAAAGCCAGTTACCTATTGGGATTTTAATCCCATTTCGAAGCTGGTTTGGTAGCCAATCTACTAAAGGATGAAATGAACAAAGTTCTAGTAATTTTGTTTAGTGTCAGTCATTTTGAGTTCCTGTTTTAGGGCCCAATCTTCAGTTCGGCGACCGTTTTCTAGTCGTCATACATTTATGAAATTAATAAACTCCAAATGTAACGATCCAAATGTAATTATAACGATAATGGCGAGACATTTCGAAATTATACTTCAAATAGTCTGGTCCCGCCATTAAAACGTTATAATGGCGGAACCAGGTCCTGAATTCTGTCCATATTCTGTCGATTCATATTGCATTATTTAGTACTTACTGAATTTGTACTATTTGGTACCTGTTGTAAAAAAAATTGTACTTCTTTCATTCCAAAATTATATTTGAAATAGTCTGGTTCCGCCAGATCATTTGAAGCAGACTATTTGAAATATAATTTTAAAATGGAAGAGGTACTAATTTTTTTTACAAGAGGTATCAATACCAAATAGTACTAATTCAGTACTAAATAATGCAATATGAATCGACAGAATATGGACAGAATTCAGGACCTGGTCCCACCATTATAACGTTATAATGGCGGGACCAGACTGTTTGAAGTATAATTTTGAAATGGAAGAGGTACTAATTTTTTTACAACCGGTACCAAAAAGTACAAATTGAGTACTAAATAAATAATGCAATATGAATCGATCGAATTCAGGATTTGGTTCCGCCATTATAACATTATAATGGCGGGACCAGACTGATTGAATATAACTTTGAAATAGAAGAGGTACAATTTTTTTTACAACAGGTACTAAATAGTACAAATTCAGTACTAAATAATGCAATATGAATCGATCGAATTCAGGATCCGGTCCCGCCATTATAACGGTTACCTCCAAATACAATTAGAATTTCGATATTTTATGTTCAGTGCCTATGAATCTGACAGCTGTTTGGACCACACGCCTATATAGCGTTGCCTGCAAAAGATCGAAAACCCTAACTTACTGGCCAACGATACAGTAAATATAATAAACAGTAGCCGTACCATGACTTTACAAGTATCGGTAACATTAGGTTTTATTAAATACGTTGAGCAGGCCATCGCGCTCGCTCCTATTTGTAAGCGCGAGCACGATAGAATGCACGTAGCACGCATCGAGTAAAACCTTACGTAATTACGTATCCTTTACTTTCCAGCTCATGGCACGGCTACAGTACCTACCTACTCTTCTGTACTCTTCTGCTGAGAACTAATATTCGCAAAATTTAAATATTGGTGGCCTAAATATATGCATAGCTTAAACATAGGTTTCAATCTGTTGAGTATCGAAAGTTCATCGCCTCGTCTGTTCTTGTATCAACGTCTGTGCTATGTACAAATTGTTTTATATCCATGTAGGAATACTTCAGTAAATAGATGACGAATAGTACCTAATACCAAAGTTTGGGGCTACTATTAACGATGTAATCGAGATAATGGGTTGCCGAATGGTTGACACATACATATTATAGTTTTTATACAGGGTGTGGCCTGTAACAGGAGCAAAAAATCAAATGGAAGACTCCTCTGACTGCCTCTAGTTATTCGCAAAAGGTCCCAGTGTTTTAAAGTTATTCATTAAGGAGAAACAGTATGTTAAAGTTACGACCTATGAGTGATGTATCTAGGTAACACAACATTGTACCTTATTAATGATTAAACATATTGGTAGTTCAGTGGACATAAAACTAAATGAGCTAAAAAGTTTTTTTGAACTCATGGTTTTTTAACTGGTATAGCAAAAAATTTTTTTTTTTTGTGTTACACCGATTTAACTTTTTTGGTATAAGTCGACTGCAGTAAAAGTACATAAGAAACGGGAAAAAAATGGTTTTTTTTTTGGAAAAAAAAAAATTTTTTAAGTTTTAACTATTAAATTATGACTATTTATTGGGTTATTAGTGTACCGTTTCATTTTTTGCTCCTATTACAGGCCACACCCTGTATACATAATATATTCTTGCTCTATATTCTATACTCGGTTTGGTTAGATATTTAAAAAAAGGTAAACAATCTTGCAGTATCTTTTTATTGAAAACTACAAATAGAAAATAAGTTTTACCAAATATACGTAATATAACAAAGGAATACAGTGATTTACATTGTTTTGATTCATTAAGTACTAGTTTGGATTTTTAAATACATTTTTCAATAAAAAGATAGTGCAAGATTTTTTACCTTTTTAAAATACCTAACCAAACAGAGTACAAGTGAGACAATTTTTACTTTTTGTTTACAAGTGTGATGTTTGCGCCGGTAACCAATTAAAATTATGGTCTCGTTTATACACTTTTCGACCCAGCGAACATTCGAGCCGGTAGCAGTCGAGCCAACGTATATTTGTGACCGAGATTATGGGATGACAATCTCGGTCACAAATATACGTCGATTGTCCAATCGAAACATGTAATGTTAAATATTTGATTTATTAATATTGAATTTATGCTGTGTTTTGTTTATTTACTCTTTTAAGTTTATTTTATTCACTAAAAAATTATATCAATTTAATAATTAAATACATTACAAAAACAATATAACTTAAATAATAAAAATTAAACTAAATCTAAAATACAAACTAATTAACCGTAGAGACCTAAACCTCGTTCCGGCTACCACCCGGCCCAAACG
Source organism: Thaumatotibia leucotreta (assembly GCA_025490895.1). NCBI lineage: Eukaryota > Metazoa > Arthropoda > Insecta > Lepidoptera > Tortricidae > Thaumatotibia > Thaumatotibia leucotreta. Next base: position 129,890 of record JALPQI010001277.1, on the reverse strand, counting down.
TGCCGAGAATGCTAGCAGCATTCCCGCGTTGGATGGCCAACGATATTCGTTGGACAAGGTAGGAGCCGGAACGGGGATCGCCACCTCTATCATATAGACGCCGCCCCAGGTCCCTTACAAGTTTTTTGGCCTCTCTGCACCACGGCCCAGACGTTTCCACGGCGACCGGAATGAAATCGTACGCTGATTCCAGGTTGGCGTACTTGCCGTGCTTATTTCTGGCAGCGTTTTCTGCGGCCGCGCCTGCTGTCCTGCTGGTGTGATGAATGTGTGTTGCGGCAAACGTACACACGCAGGTTGCATCCCAGAGCAGGCAGCGGCCTTTGGACCATGGAATCAGCGTCAGACCATCCGGTCGCTTGCCATCAGTGCGACTTAGGCCTTGAGGCTCCAGTATGCAGGGCGTGTTCGCCGAGATCATGCTGCGACGTATTATTTCATTGATCGCATGATGTCTCGGGAATCGCCCTGCAGACCGGGAGCAGCTCAAGCCGTGGTGCCCGTTTTCTTCAACAGTTGCTCCACATATGCAGCGATGGGGTTCACATACCCTGGAGCCTAGTCTCAATGCGACCCCTACCCTCAAGGTGTCGTTATCAAGTAGGGTTCCTAAGTGTGGTGAGGGTAGGGCGTGCAACCAGGCTCCCGACTCCGGTTGTTTTACAGCTTTAAGACGGGCGGAATCTTTTAATTGCACTGAGCCGTTGAGTAAATGGCAGTATGCATGTTCACACAAGCTGTCGTCCCAGGCTCGCTGCAGAGCTGGATTTGCTGGTGGCGATAATCCAGAAGATCGAGCGCACCATTCATCCAAAGCTTCCTGCACAAATGAAAGACGGATATTGCCTCCATTAAAACAGAGAATTTTAGTGACAAGATCCGCCGATGCATGTGACGAGGCGAGGAAAGCTACGATACCGATATCGTGCATTTTACGAATTCCCAAACCTCCGTAGCGGATGGGAAGCGTCGCCTGGCGCCACTGCGCTTCATTAATTTGGACGTTAAGGATGTTTTCCAAACCATCTTTGAGCTTAGTGTCATAGTCCAATACATCCTTCTTGAACATCCAAGTAGGTGCGGTCCGTAGGGTATAGGTTATGCGCGGCAATGTGAAACAACTGCGAAGTAAGGTGAGAGACACGTGCGCTGATAGATGTTTTAAATGCTCAAACGAGGAAACCAGAGCTGCTGTTTTTGCTTGTAGTATCGCGCTCACCCCTTCAGGGAAAATAGGTGCTCCGAGGAGGCATAGCGAAGATTTATCGAGTACTCTAATTCCTGGTAGTAAGGATTCAAAATTTTGTACGGAATTTAACGCTAACGCACTGCATGCATACATCTCACATTTTGAAGTGTTTATTTCTAACCCTATAGAAAGCAGTGCTGGCAAGAGTCGGCTGATGTCATTGAACACCACATCAGGATCACCTCCTATCGTTCCATCATCTAAATACCAGATGTTCAGAGGTGATTCTAATGTTCTTATCAGTTTTTGGATAGCAAGACAAAACACGAGAGGGCCCAATGGATCGCCTTGCTGCACCCCGACTTGCGAGCAGATAGAATTGTCTTCATAAAAAAGTTTGCTAGGAGAGGAGTAACACTGGAAGAGGAACGGGTACAACGCAGGGGTTTGATCCTTTACTTCTTGTAAAATTACGTCTCTCTCAACAGAATTAAAGGCGTTTTTTATGTCTAACTTAATTATGACAGTATCACTATTAAGATGTGAGCTCGAAAAATACCTAGTCGCATGGATGGCTGCCTCGCATCCCAGTGGTGTACCGAACCCCACCTGGGTAGGTTGAAGGAATTTGGCCATCCTTTCTCTCACAGAGCGACAACCCAGTTTGGCCACCAGCCGCCTGATGGTAGTACCAATAGCTATTGGTCTAATACCACCGTCTTTTTTGGTTAATGCACACAGGGACGCGCCATACAGATAAGGGCAAACTAAGGGATTAAGCATACCGCGTAAAAGGAAGTTGCAGAGTTTGGTTAAAGATTCGACCAGTCTCGTTCCATTGTCTCCGGCATTCGATGAGACAAGTTCTTTTAGGTGCTGCGGACGAAGCCCATCTATACCTGACGCAGAGCCATTATGAAAAGAGTCTATTGCAATGGATACGTCTGAAACAGAAACCGTAAGATATTCATTCGTGAGGTCGGGTTCTGGTGGGTAATTGAGTTGCCGAGATGGCGATGGATGTGTCTCCTTTAAAGCCGAAAAAGTTGCGGCATTCGATGGGGCAAGGGACGAATCGGACATTAAAATCCGAACCGCACCTCTTAAGTCGCCGTCATAGACTTTGGTTTCGATTGTGCGGTATACTGATCTAGGCTTTTGGGTCTGCTCGTCAGGAAAATATAAACTAATGCTATCAATATTTTGTTTGACTTTCGACGTTAATGATTTACTTGTACCACTGTCAGGAACCCTTAGTGCAGTAAACGAAAATGAAAGAAGTGAAAACCAATCGTCAACTTCATTTGTTCGTAAACAGGCATCAATCAAATTGGAAAATTTACTTGCAGCAAGGTTTCTTGCACCCTTAGGAATGTGTTTCAAAACACGCACATTTTTCTTCAGCCAAGGGAGTTTCTGTAGACCAGCATTGTCGGAATTTGAGTTGGATGCTACCTGAGACAATTGTGGTGGTGAAGTCCCGGCAGTGCGGTTGCCATGGGCTTTGCCGATATGAACGTTAAGGCCTCGTTGTCCCTTGAACTGGCGAGTTTGGGGGCAATATGGACAAATTGTTGGGGCCGTAGGCCACGGTCGTACTGCACACGCCGCACGCAGCCGACAACGTCCCATCGCACGCAGCCGGTGAATGGTGTGTTCGGGAATGCTCGGGAGTGGTCGTTTTCGCCCGCTGCGTGCGGCGTCCCCCCGCCATACATCATTCAGACGCTGCGTCCGACGGGACGTTGTCGGTTGCGTGCGGCGTGTGCAGTACGACCGCGGCCTTAGGGGATGGGGCGGAATTTAAGATGTTTAGTCCCTGAGACATAGCAAGGGTTATAAAGTACTAATACTACCACATCATTAAAATTAATATAAAATCTATACGTATTTCACCATGATTTCACTAAAATAAAATAAATAAGAGTCAACAGAGTCATACACATCACAGCTTGAAGGACACCAAAGAATCAGTTCGATATTGATATGTGGGATAAACTGCACTGGTAATTGTGGTACATAACACACTTTAAATAGGCTGATTGAGCCAATCCATTTTGTGTAATTAATTTAATCCTTGTTTACTTCGTTTGACAACTCGCTGTCACGGGCGGCTCAGAACTCTGCTCGGACTTCCATGGCGGAGGTTTCGTTTAACCAATGCACGTTGTCTATTTTCCTCGGAAGCAAACAAATTCAGCTACACATAAATGTACTATTGTGCAAAAAAGGGGCAATTTGCCAAATAGGGAATAATTATAATTTTCTCATGGTTGTTTTGCCGTTGCTAGGTCGGTGTTTTTTTCAATATCAATTATTAATATCAATTATATAAACATTAATTTTGATTTTAGGATACATTATTTCTACGATTTTCGACACAGCGAATATTCGATCCATAATAGCCACTCAATAGCTTTTGGTAACTGTGGTTACCAGCTGTCACTCTTATTTTACATAGGAATAAAAGTAGCAGTTGAGCCAACGGACTTTAAGATACTCCTATAGTGCGTACGTATCTCAGTTCCGATTCAATAGTGACATACGAGGTTACTAAGAGTGGTGACAGTTTTCATAAGAACTCTACCTGAACTTCACTCCACAGAATGTGATATTTTTCTGCGCGAATGCAAGACTGAATTTTCATAGTAGAGGAGAGTGGGGTACAGTGGATCCCTTTTTTTTTACAAATGTTGTAGTGGTGTTATTTTTATTTGTAATTTTCTAGATACCTTATTGTCCCACCTATTCCTTAGAGGACACATTTTCCAGCACAAGTATATAATTTACATATCGACGGCAGCAAAGAATAAAAGGTTATCTACAGAACTGCAATTTTACACTACAGGTGTTTTAAGGAAAAACTGTGTTTTTTTTTTAAATAATGAACCGATTTTCATAAAATTTAGCGCAATGCATGAAAAAGGAAATACATAGTTAGTGATTGGTTATAATTTAAAAAAATATATGTATTTATGGAAATAGCGTAGATGTCTTTATCTACGCTGGATAATAGAAACTATAAATGAGGATAACTGCCATTTATCTTCCTATACACGGGAAAATCAAATTGCGTTTATAATTTTATCTTAGTGTGATTATAGTAAGTAAATCCTGAAAACGTATTTTGTTAAATAAAATATACTCACTCGCATTAGTTTAGCATACATAATAATTAGTAATGGAATCTCGCAAAAACGACCCGCACAATGACAAACGCGACACCTGACTGATATCTTTGTTTACATTTTTGTCAATATAAGGTACTCCAATGAATAAACGGACAACTTGCTATGACCGTTTCTACATCGAACTGTTTTAAAACGTACATGAAGATGTCTTGAAATACTTCCGAAAAAATCTTAAGTAATACGAATACCGTGCTGAAAATAAAATGCAACATAAAAGACGTTATTATAAGGTTATTTAAACAAAAAAGTGAATTTCGGTAAAATTGCATTTGTCCGTTTATTCTTTGCTGCCGTCGATATAGCTTTAAAATCATTTTCATTATAAAAAAGTGAACTAAAGTTACCTCTTCAATCAAAAATCACAGAACAGTTCCTAGTTTGAGGTAAAAAAACCAAGAACAAGACTTTTCAGGTATAATTGAAAGTATCTTCCGTTATTTAGTTACTCCAATATTAGTATCACACAGATGAGCAAATTCGTGAAAAAAGAATACCGGATTATTAAAGCGATAAATAAAGCTAATGCAAAATATTCACAGTGCACCTTTATTCACTGTACCCCACTCTCCCCTATTTTTCTGCACAGTCTGGTTGGTACTGTATGCAGATATTTTCTCGCATAATGCATTCGCATAACATAGTTTGATGTTGGTGTTGAAATGTAGACCTCTTTAACTCTTGTCGGTTTCGATCACCGACACTCATGTAGAAAATGCTCACTTTCATCACTTGTATTCAGTAACAATATTTATTCGGCAAAACACAGCTCATAATAATGTCGAAAATTAAATAGTATATAAATATTATACTTAATTACAAATATATGAATGTTTCTTGTCACCAAGTTCAATACCATTTTCTTGAAACGTGTTCCGTTACATTTTCATTAGGTTCTTTCCGCTGAAGTATCTTCCCAATCTTCAACTGTATTTCAATATTCAACTGAAAAAATATGATTGTATAAATATAAGTATGGTTGTGAGATTAACAAGCCAAAGAAAAAGGCAAGTGTCATGATTTGGCAAGTAACGATTAAGTTAGCGTTTACTCGATACGTAAAGTAGGCGCTCGGCGCTTGATTCATGATGTACTGGAGCATCATGTGAGCGTGATAAAATGCTTTATGTATAGAGTAAACTCTAACGCTGAACAAAGTGTGCCCCGCCTGGAAAATGCCAGTGTTATGACCAGCCAGGTCAACAGATTTGACCCCGTGTGACTTTTTTTGTGGGGTGAGGTGAAACGGCGAGTATACGTTGAAGAGGCCCAAGTCCAATAATAAGAGCATTTTGATGAACTTAAAAGTGAAAACTTGTGATGGGAAATATCGAAGGAAACATTCATGTAAATTAATTAATAAGCATGAGAAATGGACTCCATTAATTAGGTATGTTTTTTTGATTCCAATCATTGTACATAATAGTAGTTTATGCAACCGTACGTAATGCCTGATTACGTATAGTTGCATACACTACTTTATCTACACACATATAATAAGTGCTCTAAGATGCGTTCAGAAACAGAGCCTTCTCATACTTGGCTCTCGACTTTTGCGGCAACAGGTTGTTAGTTGCTGTCATAGCTGCATTGAGTATGTCCAGCGGAGTGCTCATATCGTTATCCAAGTCACTGCCACTCATTATCAAATAATTATCAATATTATCACAAAGTATTTACAACTTTTCACAATTTTTCACTTGTAAGGCAATAAACAAAAGGCAGGAATGGCACCGATTTGAATTTCTGTATTTTTTTTAAATCATAGACTACCGAATGATGTCCCTATTCTTGTCACTCGATATGAAAATATCGTCCGATTGTTACTAAAAAATATACTGAATTAACTTATTGTGTTGATGACTGGCTGAATATTTATAGATACCAGAATGGGCACCCCACTTGAATCTGACAGCTGTTCCAAATTTAAAACTCATAACCTCCGGAAAAATCGTATATAATGTTAACTTTATGTATGTGCCAAGTTCTGATGGTGGGTAATGCTGGTCATTGTCTATTGTTTCTGGACGCATTTTAGAGCACTTAACGATATTTGTGTAGATAAAGTTGATTTAAAATTTTGAAATACGCCTCAATAAAGAAAGTTTCTGTGCTACTTTGTAATTTTATCACGTTTCCCCGACATAATTTAAAACATTCGACAAATTTAACACACAGAAAATTTCTTTATTTTGACGGTCCTAAGCCCGTGCAAGTAAGACGGAGGATTTGGGATCTAGTAAGATATTTTTGCCAAGTCATAATGATAAGTTGATACCCGATGCACATTACCGCCGCCGCTTTTCCAACCCGCCATGCCGCGTGCGATGACGTTTTAAATAAATAGTTGCCAGTTCGTGTGTTTTGCTAGTTATGCACATTGATAATGCGCAATGCGTCCAAATTTCCTGTTAGGTTTGCGGATAAGTTAAAACATTGGTATTTCAGTTTTTTTGTACCTACTAACAAAAAATGCTAGTATTCTGTAACTTGGACTACTATTACGTATGTTGATTTTTTGTACTGGTGAAAAAGTAACCCATGTATATATACATATATATACACATATATATATGTGGTCATATGTATATGTGGTCTGTCAAAAAAGTACCTATTACTGGAAAATAAACCTTGAAAATAAAATTCAAATTTCAATTACATTGGTGACAGACGTCCTTTCAGGACGCCTACACAGATCAGGGGATAAGGTTTAAATTTATCAACATTATTTATTTCTCATTTCTTATACCTACCCTCCATACTTAACTTTAGTGGGTATACCTGCTTAGCCAATTTTGCTATTTGGTATTGTCGCTTATTGGAAAGGATGTCGATTAATTTAACCATACCGATAACTCTTTTCACAAAATAATTATTGCCGAGTGATTTAAAAATGCCACGAAGAAAAAAAACCTGTGACGAAATGGAGCTGTGGAAAAATATTATCCTGAATTACATGCCAAATTATACAATTATGTCACAGGGTGGAAACGGCATACAAAAACTAAATCTGACATTTGTCTGTGCCTATGTGTGCGTACGGGTATGTTTGTATACGCGCAACTCGCACAATCACGCAACAGGGCTGCCTCAGATATGGCAGATTAACTAGTTGGTACTTAAGTAACAAATGAATATATACTTTAACCTGTACAATACACATTTACTAATTTCTAAGTTAGTATATAAATAACAGACTCACTTTCACCACAGAATAAGTAATTATAGCACATCTCCAACTCTAACGGAACAGAACAACGCAACCCAAGGAAACTATTGTTTTTCTCACGTCCAAGAAATATCACTTTTTTAACACCATTTTATCATTGTTACACGTGTCATCTACATAATAGTTACATATTGTGATAAACATTTTCATGTTAGTTTTAACATCTGCTTCGATAATATTGATGATGATTTTAACCAGCTTCGAGTTCCCTCGCACTTCCTCCAACTTCATCATCAGGCCTATCTTGTGGTATTTGACCCAACTGCTAATCCTAAAAAGCCAACATAGCATATCATTATCTGAAACCAACTTCGAGTTCCCTCGAACTTCCTTCAAGTTCATCACCAGACCCATCTTGTGGTATTTGACCCAAATGCTAATCCTCAAAAGCCAACACAACATATCATTATCCTTAACCAACTCCAAGTTCCCTCGCACTTACTCCAAATTCATCATCAGGCCTATTTTGTGATATTTGACACATGCTCACCAAGAGGATCCTAAAAAGCCAACAGAACATATCATTATCTCAAACCAACTCCGAGTTCCCTCGCACTTACTCGAAGTTCATCATCAGGCCTATCTTGTGGTATTTGACCTAACTGCTAATCCTAAAAAGCCAACATAGCATATTATTATCTGAAGCCAAGCCAAGCTCAAGCCAATTCATCATCAAGTCCATCTTGTGGTACTGGACCTAACTGCTCACCAAGAGGATACTAAAAAGCCAATACAACGTACAACTATCTCAAGACCTCTCCGAGTTCCCTCGCATTTCCTCCAAGTTCATCATCAGGCCTATCTTGTGGTATTTGACCTAACTGCTCATCCTATAAAGTCATCGTAGGATATCATTGTCTCAAACCTACTCCGAGTTCCCTCGAACTTCGTCCAATTTCATCATCAGGCCTATCTTATGACACGGAACCCAACTGCATACCAAGATAATACTAAAAAGCCAACATAACATTTATCGATGTCAAATCAACTCCGAGTGCCCTCTTTGGTATATGACATTTAATATTTATAATTTATATAGTATTAAGTAGTGTGACTACTGGAGAAAAATAAAAAGTACAAATCAAAATATTTAGTTAATAAATAATTTGATTTGTGTTTTCACAATAATATAATATGTTAAATATTATTCTAACAATAAGTTTAGTGTCTCCCTGGCACAATTATTTGGAGTTTTGAAGAGATTTTTATCTATTTCTATATTGCATAAACAACCGCTTTTGATGACAAGGTCACATACCTAAAGACACCACATACAATAAGGTGAAAGTGCAAATAAAACATCATCATTTTACGTGTCCTCTATAGATACTTACCGTAAAATTTAATTTTTTTCATCGTTCTGTCGGTGGTATAAAAATATACATGTACATGCCACATTTAAGCTTTCTAGTTGATACTAAAGGTGCATGCAGACCAAAAGAGCATTCGCTGTTCTATCCCCCACTCTACGAAATCAACGAATCTCGTTTCGTGTAACGATCGAATTTCGTAGAGTTGGGGGTTAGAACAGCGAATGCTCTTTTGGCCTGCATGCACCTTAACGATCGCCGAGCTTAGCCACGGACGGACAAATAGACACACATACTGGAATATAAGGGACTGTGGGTTGAACTCCCAAATCTTTTTCTTATAATGAACAGACGGTCACCTTCATCATCATCATCACAGAGTTATTTACTTGTCGTTGGAGTATCTCCCAGCCCTCTCTTTCCCGTGCAAGATATGCATAACGTTTTCTTGTCGAGTTTTTTTGCCATGACAGTAAAGGAAAATACATTTCTTTTTCTTTATAATTGTTGAAATGGAAATACAATTTACTCTACTGTAGACTTACTAATTGAGCATAATTTAATCTAACAAGGTCGCAATTCTAACCTAACCTAACCGAAGCCACTTTGCCATAGCAGTGAATTACTGCTGACTTGCTGAGGTCGCAGTTGTATCCTAACCTAAACCACTTTGTCATAACAGTCAATTGCTGATAAGGTCGCAATTGTAACCTAACCTAACGTACTTACATTGATATAGTACTTATAGTAGTGACTTACTAATAAGGTGGCAGTTCTAACCTAAGGCACTGGTCTCACCGCGAGCTATCGGTTAAAAAACACGAACAAAAGATACGCACTCCCGTGTAAATAAAAGATACACTCTCTTTTTAACCGACTTCAAAAAGGAGGAGGTTTACAATTCGTCGAAATCTTTTTTTTTTTTAATGTATGTTCCCCGATTACTCAAAGACGCGTGGACCGATTTGAAAAATTCTTTTTTCGTTTGAATGGGTATACCTTCTAGTTGGTCGCATTGTCACCGAATCCAGATCTGATGATGGGATCCTGGAGAAATCGAGGGAACTCTTCAAATGTTGTAGGCACACATGACATTTTTCATTTATTTTCGAAGACTATTCAAATATTTGCGTCTAGTCATGAACTTTTACGTTGGTGATCTGATGATGGAAGGTACAACTCCTTAGCAATTAGGAGTTGGGGGATAATTCTTTAAGTATAACATATTTCGTGTATTTTGGAAGCTATTTGAGTATTTGCCTTTAGGTGGTCATCCTTTCATGTTGGTGAGCTGATGATGAAAGGTACAACTCCTTAGAGATTAGGAGTTGGGAGACAATTCCTTAAATATAACATATTTCATGTATTTTGGAAGCTATTCGAGTATTTGCGTTTAGGTGGTCATCCTTTCATGTCGGTGAGCTGATGATGAAAGGTACAACTCCTTAGAAATTAGGAGTTGGGGGATAATTCTTTAAATATAACACAGTTCATGTATTTTGGAAGCTATTTGAGTATTTGCATTTAGGTGGTCATAGTCTCATGTTGGTGAGCTGATGACGAAAGGTATAACTCCTTAACTATTAGGAGTTGGAGGATAATTCTTTGAATATATCTATTTAAGTGTTTGCTTAGTAGTTATGACATGTTGGTTAGCGGTAAGTGATTCTTTAAATAATATAGGCATGCTAAGGCTGTTACCTATAATCTTTGAAATTATTCATACTTGCTGATGATACAATGTATATCTCCTTCATAATGGGATAATTCTTTGAATATTTAAGGTATCCAGTTCAGGTTTTCTGGCCTATTACAGTGCAGTACATTCTAATTATAAGTATTTAGAGCATACTAAATAACGATTTTACACTACTAAAAAGCAAAAAATTGGCTTGGCACCGACTTCTAAGAAATCTGTAGCGTACCTAGCCATAATATTTTATTTCAATGAATAAGGTAAAAGGTTTAAAGGTTTGTGTAGGAAATCCTAAGAAGTAGGAACTAAAATTATTTTTGACTTTTTAGTTTGGGCGAATTTTTGAAGGCGGTTTTATTTTTATTTTAAAATATTTTATATTTACACGGGAGTGCGTATCTTTTGTTCGTGTTTGTAGTCGATAGTTCATAGCTTAGTAGCTCGCGGTGAGACCGATGCCTTACCTAACCCACTTTGTCCTACCCAGTTCTAACCTAACCTAACGTACTTTGATACAGTAGTGACTTACTAATGAGATGGCAGTTCTAACCTAACCTAACCCACTTTGTCCTACCCAGGTCTAACGTAACCTAACGTACTTTGATATAGCAGTGACTTAATAATGAGATGGCAGTTCTAACCTAACCCACTTTGTCGTAGCAGTGAGTTCCTAATGAGATCGCAATTGTTCTAGTCTAACCTTACCCAGTTTGCCACAGCAATAATGAACGGTAGTCAAGATCGTTGTTCTAACCTAACCAACCAATCACCTCATCTTTTTCTTAACATTGTCTTATTACATATCGTTATAATAAGTATATGTACCAAACCCAATCTACCATAATAGATAATGCATTTCTGCCTAACGTAAAATATATGTATGTGAAGTACGTTTCGGAGAGTTGTATACACGGTGTTACGTCAGCATTCCGAAAGATTTTAATGCTGGATTCCTGACCATATTTAGAGTCTTTAATGTTATATAAAATTTCCTGGATTCGGCTTGGTTTCAGAGATAATCAACCTTTTTTCGAAATAAGTTTTTCGACGTAACTCGTCATTTAACTTCTTTTGAATTACAATGCTACCACAATGTGTTCTAATATTACCACACCTTTTGCCTGAAAATCAAAAAATACGAATAGACTTGACGAAATAACCTGTACCTAAAAAAACAATTGAAATAAATAATTTAAACAAATTGTTGTTGTGATAAAAAGTACTGGAAATGTTAAAAAGTATTCAAATCGGCCCAAAAAAAAGAAAAAAAATTTTTTTTTGGTGGAATTGACATAAGGTCTCATAATATTTTGTGTTTATTTTGATGTCTAGAATGCATAGTTATAACCTTTGGCAGTGCTCACGTAACACCGTGTATAATTATGTACCTATGCCAAAAATATGGACATCCAATTTCTGCGAAATAACACATGACCTAAATAATAATATGCCAAAATAGTTTCTGGCAAAGTAATATTCTAAATATTGTTTACAAAAATTGATTATGCCAAGTCTCTTATAACATAAGCGTTTCGAAAAAAAAATGCCATGTAGAGGGAGCCCTAAACAGACAGAGAGACAGACAGACATACAAACAATGATTTTGAAACTTTACAAAATAAACACACCGTCAGGTGGGCATCAAGTCATGTGGTAATTCTTTATGTATGTCATAAGAAAAGTTATAGTAACTGTACATTGCAAGCACTGCACATCCCCCCGACAGCATTAAATATAATTGCTGTACCCACGATCACGCTGACTTAATACACTTATTTTAATTATTTTATTCGTTAACGTTTATACGTCCGTAGCTGATACTCTTCATGCGTTAGTTTACAGTAAATTATATCATAACCATAGATCAGTGATTTTATTTATCACATCCACCATCAAGAATGGGGCAAGTGTTGGGCTCGTACGGTAACTTAAACTCAGATCACATCATCAGTCTATAATTAGTCCACTGCTGGACAAAGGCCTCTCGTATTAGGTACCTAAGCATACGGACGCATTAGGAAGTAAATACCCATAATCGCTACGCAGGGCAAGCTGTTGCCCATCATCCAATATTCAATAAATAATGGTCAGTGACACTTCGAATCCCTTATTTGACTATTAGGGCACCCAAGGGAAGAGTTGGGGTGGTAACAAATGTATTTCTATTGCCGTCACCACACGGCCACTCAACTTATACTCATTACATACCATTTTACAAGAATCAGTTGTGAAATTCAGACGGATGCAAAATAATATTTTCTGAATCAGAGTTCGCTTATTATAATAAGAATTGTTTCCCAGCGGAAATACTCTAGATCTTTAAGTTCAATGGGTTCAAACAAGTTTTAATTTCTTAACACGCCATGTGGACAGCACAAAAAATATTTTAACTACCTACCTATTTGCAGAAAGTACATTTTAAAATAAATATACAAAACCTTGCCTATCAATAATTATGTTTACACATAGGTAAGTAGGTGACTATCAAATTTGCTCAGTGTATTTTACAGGGATCTGTTACGAATTGAAACGGTCACATGTACAAAAATCATGCATTCAAACAAAGAAAAACAGGTGGGCAGTCAAATCGACAGGCAAACTTTAACTTTCAGCCAGGCTATGAACAGGCACAGAGACGAACAGACAAACAGATCTTCTGATTTCATTAACGTGGAGGTTTATTTAGTTTTTAGGTCATGAAGACTTCAAATTTGAGAATTTAGGTATTCAGTTTAAATCAACGTTTTCTTCCGTATGGACCAACAGACACACAAACTTACTAGGAAGTGATACGTTGTTTCCTGTAGTTGATTTTTATACGTATATAATAATTATGTATGTATTATGAATTAAAAAACGCACCAAGTGCGAGTCGGACTCCGTACCACTATCAATTTATCATAAAAAATACAGTTAAAACAACCTATCTCAAAAACTATAAGAGATACATCTTGTCTCTTTTTCGTTTATTAAATACGAGTATATGTATTTTACCATCTCTTTTACGCATTATGAATTATGAAGATAAGTGTTTGTCAACTATCAATAAATTGTAGGAAGAAAAGTGTCAACTATCAATAAATTGTAGAAGTATGGTGTGAAGTATTTATTTCGCTCATTTTGTTAGAGTATAACGTATCTTTACTTATATATCATTGGCGGTTCATACAACACAATCCTCACCAAATATTATTACTTCCGAGTATTCCATTTATTGTTTCCGAGTAAATTGGATGTGACAGACAGACACACACGGACAGAGACGGACATGACTTGACGAATATAAGGTTTTCGTTTTTTGCAATTTTGGCAACGGAACCCCAAAAACAGTTTGCTAAATTAGGAGACGGTTATGAATAAAGGGGTTATAATCTTCCAAATCACTACATAATATAAAACAAAGTCGCATTCTCTTGTCCCTATATCCCTATTGTATGCTTCAATCTTTACACCTACGCAACGGATTTCTATAGATATAGATAGAGTGATTTAAGAACAGAAGGTTTTAGGTAGACTATAAAACTTAAAATGATTTGAATAAAATAGTCTGCAAGTATAAAACCTGATAGATTATCATTATAGGTCCATAAGAGATTGCCTAATCTAAAATCAAAATGCCATGTTCATACCTACGTAACGTACAGATTAATAAAATTAGGACTCCAACTATTCAATATGTATTTAAGTATTTGTATGTATCTATTCTATATATTACATATTTTGTAGTTTAGTTCTCACACAAGCCTTGATTGAGTTTATTGTGGGACTAAGTTGATATGTGTAAGATGGTCACATGCTAAATATATTTATTTGTTCATATACTAATCGTCCAATAATAAAGAAATATTTTTTTTTAAATTATGTTGTTATTATTCGAAACACGACAAAACATAGCTATATAAATATTTAATTATTTTTAGTGTTTCTTGTTATATCGGCAATATTTTAGGTAGGTACAATCAGCAGCAGATATTGCTTAACGAGTAGGGTGTTCACAATGATCTTAACACACTCTAATAGTCGTGCATAGTTTATTTTGAAAACTCTGCCCGCTTAGCAATATCTGCTGCTGATTGTACATCATCTGAGAAAATTTCAACTAATTATCCATTAGATACATATTGGTGATAGACAGACAGATGGACAGACAGTGAAGTATGAAGATGCCCAGGATCGCGCAAAGAGGAGGAAAGGTAGGTACGGACCCTGGCAAAAGCCGGGATAACGATAGGTAGAAACAGAAGAATAGCCTTCATAATAATATTACAGAAACGTGATTAAACTTAATGTTTGTACAAGTTATTTTCCAGTCATCCTTGTCGCACACGCATATTGGCGCGACTGGTGCGAGCAAGAGGGAAAGAATAGTAGTAGTAGTAGTAGTTGCATTTCGATGCAAGTGCAAAAAAAAAAAATTTTTCCACGAGGATGAAAGTCAATCACCCGAGTTAAAAAGAAGTTTTTACACGTGTATCGAACGACTTTTCTCATAACAAGTGCCTTAAAAAGAGAAATTAACGTACGAGAAGCGTGCGCAAAGTTTACTTCTCCGCACTAGTTAGGAAAAGTAAGTTACGCAGTCAATAAAGCTAGCTCATATCACAATAATATAGGAGGCGGGGACTTGACGCTAGGTAGGTCGACTTGTGGAGGAATGCCCCATGATATTAGTATAATAAATATATTGTTTGATAACAGCCTAAAACAAGCCATAATATTACCGCGAGTTTTTTTTTCATCGTTTGTTTTCAAATTGTTCCAGTAATATGGTTTCTAAACCAGAGCTACTTTACTTTTTATTTTAATTGCGAGAAATTAAAATATACTAATTATTCATAGGTACACAATAACACGATAATTTTAACTGTGACTCTGCTCGGTCTGAGACGCTCATTTTGAGAGGTTGCCGACAGTATGCAGCGCGCAGCGCCGTCTCACATGGTGATTGGTTGATTTGAAAAGGTAATGTCTTTGAGTCGACAGTTTGAATGAAATTATTTGAAAATATTACATACGTATACCAGTAATTGGAGTTCGAGGCCAACGAAACTACGACAGATGCGTTATTGTCAAATCTGTCAAAGTCTCTTATGTCATTGTCAAGTAAAGTTTTCAGGTTTCCTCAACCTTTTTGTTATTTAATTAATTTATTTAAAATAATTCCTAATAAAAACATTATATACCGCTGTAGTGTTTTTACGCGTTTCTGTTTAATGTGGCTGTCACAACTAGGATTTTCTTAAAAACACGTAAATACCTAAAAACTTTTCTTTTCTCTTAACTAACATTGATATGACAACATTTTCTTGTAAAGAACTTAAAATTACCAGTGAACACAAACGACAGCGTGCCATATTGATTAAGACAGTACATACTCGTATAACATTTCACCCAGTATATTTCATTTGAAATTTAATTTTTTGATGGTGGGGTGTATAGCGAAGCTAAACATGGCTGAACCAAGTTATTATTTACCTCTGTAATGTTTTTACGCGTTTCTGTTTAATATGGTAGTCCCAACTAGGATTTTCTTAAAAACACGTAAATACCTATAAACTTTTCTTTTCTCTTAACTAACATTGATATGACAACATTTTCTTGTAAATAATTTAAAATTACCAGTGAACACAAACGACAGCGTGTCATATTTATTAAGACAGTATTTATAAGATTTCACCCAGTATATTTCATTTGGAATTTAATTTTTTGATGATGGGGTGTATAGCGAAGCTAAACATGGCTGAACCAAGTGGGTCACCTTGTTAACAACCTACAGAAGAAAACAAAACGTTAGATCTCTATGATAATTTAAATGGAGAACTATAGCACTGCCAAAGAAATTTGTAGGTCAAAGGAATTTTACGAATACGAAATGTGAACATAAAGCACGCTACAATGTATTATTCTGCAATTTTCTAAACGTATGCAGAAATAGGGTTTTAATTTATGTGTAGTTAAATTGCTGTACCAAATGTTATTAACACATGAGGTGATACCAGCGCAATACCAACTTTGTTACTAATAATTGCGGATAATTCCGTTTTTATTAAAATATCTTATATTTACGTGAAAATAAGTAAATAATATTGTTTCTATAAATTAAAGAATTAAAATTACCAATAAATAAGATAACTCAACGTCTGTTTTTAGAAAATAAGGATTTACTATTGTATGAACATTTCATTGTTGTGGCAATATTTTCGTAGATTCTTTGGCCTCGAACTCCAATTAGTGGTTTAGCTAAAACTTTAGTATTGCTTTGTAAGTCTAATGACAGTAAAGACTGTTGGAATATGTCAAGTGAAAAGTATATGGGTATTGTTATCTATTACATATTATAGATTGACAAGTTACACACCTATAACATACTGAATACTTTCGCTGTCCTGCAATATATGTGTACCTAGACATAGTTATTTAAGCTACAGTTAGTCTCTAATACGACGACATTAGGTTCATATGATATGAATTCCATAATGAATTATACAACTCTAAAAGTAGTAAACACTCACTGAGCATTAGTTGCACAAATAATTGGGGTTTGATTGGAGGAATCTGATGTTTCAGGCTCGTGAGTTTGGTCGGTCTTAATATCCCGCCAAGCTGCTATCCTCCTGAAATAGTCACATTGGTGAATTTAATTTATTATACCTCCCTATCTGTTTCTTTTTATTGAAATTAATAATAACTGACAAAGTTCGTGTCGCAATTGGCAATAGAATAAAGGTAATAATATGTATATCTACTACAGAATCATTTGAATTCGACAAAGATTAGCTGGCAAATGTAAAATGTGAGAGTGTCATAAATATAGAAGAAAAAATGTTCTAACTACTTTAAAAGCGGCTCGGGTATTCCGTTAGGTTAGTTGTACTTATTAAATAGGTGTTTTAACTATTACGCTTCAAATTTTAAATTTTCGCTACGGCGAGATACTTACTATGTGGTGCCATGGTGAAGGAGTAACCCCGCTTCTACTCGACGCTTTTTCTTTTCCCCCCAGAACAACGGTGTTTTCGGTACTCATTTTTATTCGTTCTGCCCATCGTTGTGGGCATGTTTATGATATCGATTTTATCGAAACAAACACTTTTGCCTTGACTTGTGGAACAAAATTGCAAAATGTTGACTCATAGATGACATTGACTTTGCTGTGACAAATGAACAAAATATTTTATGACCACTTACCAAAAAGTATTTTACGCGTCCATTTAAATTAAAGTCGTCAGCCTCGGTAGCCGAGTTAGTTGTGACCCTATCTATGAAGCTGGAGGTTCCGGGTTCGAATCCCAGTGAAAGCATTATTTTGTGTATTTTTTTTATCACAAATATTTGTTCCTTGATCGTGGCTATCTATGTGTTTAAGTATCTGTATGTAGTTACATGATATGTATCATCGCTTATTTCTTATTACCCACAACACAAGCCTTAATTTAAGCTTAAGATGTCCCGATATATTTATTTGTTTATTATTATTATTAATTTATAGCCACTTATTTTATTTATTACCTCTCAGATATTAATTAGTACCTATCATATTAATGTGCTCCTTTCTTCCAAACTGTTGTACAAGTTACGCTAAATGAGAATTAAAGTGAGCATCATAGTTAGATACAAAAGTAGCTACCTAACTACCTACTGGCTGTAATTCATAAAAAATACTGACCGATATATTGTATTTTGAGATCCGACCTGGCGAATCGAGGGATAAAATTTTACCGGATATTTTATTTGATAAAATAAAAACAATAACAACATACCTATTTTATGAATTACGCTTACTTTTAATAATCCATCTATTGACCGAATATATTACTAATTAGTGAGGTCATTTAACTAGCAGTTTTAAAGTGACATCTGTGATGGATATGGTTAAGCTTACCTTGTCATCTGCCTCCATGTCAGCTTTCATGGATAGTATTATTCACGCACATATACAAAGGCAAAGAGCGAAATTGTATCAATTTTCAAATTGATAAATCAGAAATACTATACCACTTTTTAGACTTTTTTTTACATACGCGCCATCTACGGGATACGTACAACTTACTATCAAGGTTCAAAATTACAAAAAGTCTACTAATTAACAGAGTTAATGTCGACAAATTTGTATGAAAATCTCACAGGGACATCCACCTTAATACCGTGTGACACATACCGCTTTTCAGACCACCTATGAAAAAAATAGTAGACATATTACATATTTAATATTTTTGTGCATATGGTTTTTGTTTATATTGGATGCAGCACCGCCAAAAAACTAGTAGAGAATAAAAAATATTAGATGCCATATACCAAAATACTGAAGTTTTCCAACGCAGGGGGTGGGAGGTGGTACGCTCAGGATTCTACTTAAAAATGCCAAACTACGTTCAGGATTCTTTTATAGAATCCATCACTTCATTTGCGATCCAATATACGCCCTCGCCGGAAAATCATCTTGATCCCTTAACAAATAACTAATTTCTTCTTTCTCAGAGAAAAGAAAGCCCTAGGCATCTGCTCAGACGGTACACCCGTGAACAAGCAGCTGGTAGACGCTCTGGTCGGCATGGGGTACACGCGGCGCGTCGCCACTCTGGCCTTACGCAGCTCCAACAACCACGTGGCGGAGGGGGTCCGGCTGATACAGGAACAACCTGAACTGGTCAGTCGATACAAATAATATATGAAAGCCGCCTTACAAGAACATGTAAAATAGTTACTGATTTTTTTTTACCAGTGTTTTTTTAGGGTCGATGACACAACGTCTGTGTTCAACAAAATGTGACTCCTATGCCAATGACACACATTCGTGATCAAACTGATTTTGGAGCTCTCCATGAACACATTAACGGTTTGTCGCAGGACTACTAGTTTTTCGGTCACACATGTGTGTCACTAGCATAGGAGATCTATAAGATGACACAAGTGTTGTGTCTCCGGCTGGAGTACAATATTCTCAGTCACACATGCGTGTCACTGGCATAGGAGTTCTATAAGATGACACAAGTGTTGTGTCGCAGAGTGGAGTACAATATTCTCAGTCACACATGCGTGTCATTGGCATAGGAATTCTATAAGATGACACAAGTGCTGTGTCTCCGGCTGGAGTACAATATTCTCAGTCACACATGCGTGTCACTAGCCTAGGAGTTCTATGAGGTATCGATCTGCATAGTATAAGCCCTAGACATCTGCTCAGACGGTACACCCGTGAACAAGCAGCTGGTAGACGCTCTGGTCGGCATGGGGTACACGCGGCGCGTCGCCACTCTGGCCTTACGCAGCTCCAACAACCACGTGGCGGAGGGGGTCCGGCTGATACAGGAACAACCTGAACTGGTCAGTCGATACAAATAATATATGAAAGCCGCACTTACAAAAATATACAAAATAGTTACTGAATTTTTTTTACCAGTTTTTTTTTTGGGTTGATGACGATGACACAACGTCTGTGTCCAACAAAATTTGACTCCTATGCCAATGACACACATTCGTGATCAAACTGATTTTGGAGCATTCCATGAACAAATTTACGGTTTGTCGCAGGACTACTAGTTTTTCGGTCACACATGCGTGTCACTGGCATAGGAGTTCTATAAGATGACACAAGTGTTGTGTCGCAGAGTGGAGTACAATATTCTCGGTCACACATGCGTGTCACGGGCCTAGGAGTTCTATGAGGTAATTTCGATCTGCATAGTATAAGCCCTAGACATCTGCTCAGACGGTACACCCGTGAACAAGCAGCTGGTAGACGCTCTGGTCGGCATGGGGTACACGCGGCGCGTCGCCACTCTGGCCTTACGCAGCTCCAACAACCACGTGGCGGAGGGGGTCCGGCTGATACAGGAACAACCTGAACTGGTCTGTCTATAGAAATAACATAAGAAAGCCGCACGCCTTCCAAAAATGTATAGAAAGTTACTGAATTTTTTTGACTAGTGTTTTTTTAGGGTCGATGACGAAATCAATTTCATTCAAAATGATGATGATGATGATGATGATGATGATGATGATGATGATGATGATGATGATGATGATGATGATGATGATGATGATGATGATGATGATGATGATGATGATGATGATGATGATGATGATGATGATGATGATGATGATGATGATGATGATGATGATGATGATGATGATGATGATGATGATGATGATGATGATGATGATGATGATGATGATGATGATGATGATGATGATGATGATGATGATGATGATGATGATGATGATGATGATGATGATGATGATGATGATGATGATGATGATGATGATAGTATAAGCCCTAGGGATCTGCTCAGACGGTACACCCGTGAACAAGCAGCTGGTAGACGCTCTGGTCGGCATGGGGTACACGCGGCGCGTCGCCACTCTGGCCTTACGCAGCTCCAACAACCACGTGGCGGAGGGGGTCCGGCTGATACAGGAACAACCTGAACTGGTCAGTCGATACAAATAATATATGAAAGCCTTACAAAAATATACAAAATAGTTACTGGAATTTTTTTTACCAGTTTTTTTTTGGGTTGGTCATGATGACACAACGTCTGTGTTCAACAAAATCTGAGTTATATACCACTGACATACATTCGTGATCAAAATAGCCTTATTTCCTAGCATAAATCAAGTTTGTACTCCTATCCCACTGGTATATTTTTGACACAAGTGTTGTGTCGTCGGGATAGGAGTACTAGCTTTTCGGTCACACATGCGTGTCACTGGCATAGGAGTTCTATAAGATGACACAAGTGTTGTGTCTCCGGCTAGAGAATATTCTCAGTCACACATGCGTGTCACTGGTATAGGAGTTCTATGAGGTAATTTCGATCTGCATAGTATAAGCCCTAGGCATCTGCTCAGACGGTACACCCGTGAACAAGCAGCTGGTAGACGCTCTGGTCGGCATGGGGTACACGCGGCGCGTCGCCACTCTGGCCTTACGCAGCTCCAACAACCACGTGGCGGAGGGGGTCCGGCTGATACAGGAACAACCTGAACTGGTCAGTCGATACAAATAATATATGAAAGCCTTACAAAAATATACAAAATAGTTACTGGAATTTCTTTTACCAGTTTTTTTTGGGTTGATGACGATGACACAACGGCTGTGTTCAACAAAATCTGACCTATGCCAATGACACACATTCGTGATCAAACTGACCTTGGAGCTCTCCATGAACACATCAATTGTTTGTGAGCATTCCATGAACAAATTTACGGTTTGTCGCAGGACTAGTAGTTTTTCGGTCACACATGCGTGTCACTGGCATAGGAGTTCTATAAGATGACACAAGTGTTGTGTCTTCGGCTGGAGTACAATATTCTCAGTCACACATGCGTGTGACTGGCATAGGAGTTCTATAAGATGACACAAGTGTTGTGTCTCCGGCTGCAGTACAATATTCTCAGTCACACATGCGTGTCATTGGCATAGGAGTTCTATAAGATGACACAAGTGTTGTGTCTCCGGCTGGAGTACAATATTCTCAGTCACACATGCGCGTCACTGGCCTAGTAGTTCTATGAGGTAATTTCGATCTGCATAGTATAAGCCCTAGGCATCTGCTCAGACGGTACACCCGTGAACAAGCAGCTGGTAGACGCTCTGGTCGGCATGGGGTACACGCGGCGCGTCGCCACTCTGGCCTTACGCAGCTCCAACAACCACGTGGCGGAGGGGGTCCGGCTGATACAGGAACAACCTGAACTGGTCAGTCGATACAAATAATATATGAAAGCCGCCTTACAAAAATATACAAAATAGTTACTGATTTTTTTACCAGTTTTTTTTAGGGTCGATGACGATGACGCAACGTCTGTGTTCAACAAAATCTGAGTTATATACCAGTGACACACATTCGTGATCAAAATAGCCTCATTTCCTAGCATAAATCAAGTTCTTACTCCTATGACACTGATATAGCTGGACGTAGTTTAGGGAAAAGGAGTCAACCCACAAAAATGTGTCAATAAAACTTCAACCTTCTGTCAAAAACAAAAGTCATTCTTTTCAATGACAATTTTTTGAGGTTGTATCCTTTTCGCTAAACTATGTCCAGTTTTGACATAACTGTCGTGTAGTCGGGATAGGAGTACTAGTTTTTCGGTTACACATGCGTGTCACTGGCATAGGAGTTCTATAAGATGACACAAGTGTTGTGTCGCAGAGTGGAGTACAATTTTCTCGGTCACACATGCGTGTCATTGGCATAGGAGTTCTATAAGATGACACAAGTGTTGTGTCTCCGGCTGGAGTACAATATTCTCAGTCACACATGCGTGTCATTGGCATAGGAGTGCTATAAGATGACACAAGTGTTGTGTCTCCGGCTGGAGTACAATATTCTCAGTCACACATGCGTGTCACTAGCCTAGGAGTTCTATGAGGTAATTTCGATCTGCATAGTATAAGCCCTAGGCATCTGCTCAGACGGTACACCCGTGAACAAGCAGCTGGTAGACGCTCTGGTCGGCATGGGGTACACGCGGCGCGTCGCCACTCTGGCCTTACGCAGCTCCAACAACCACGTGGCGGAGGGGGTCCGGCTGATACAGGAACAACCTGAACTGGTCAGTCGATACAAATAATATATGAAAGCCGCACGCCTTCCAAAAATATATAGAAAGTTACTGAATTTTTTTGACTTGTGTTTTTTTAGGGTCGATGACGATAACACAACGTCTGTGTTCAACATAATCAATTTCATTCAAAATCATGATGATGATGATGATGATGATGATGATGATGATGATGATGATGATGATGATGATGATGATGATGATGATGATGATGATGATGATGATGATGATGATGATGATGATGATGATGATGATGATGATGATGATGATGATGATGATGATGATGATGATGATGATGATGATGATGATGATGATGATGATGATGATGATGATGATGATGATGATGATGATGATGATGATGATGATGATGATGATGATGATGATGATAGTAGTATAAGCCCTAGGGATCTGCTCAAATATATTCCCAGTCACACATGCGTGTCACTGGCATAGGAGTTCTATGAGGTAATTTCGATCTGCATAGTATAAGCCCTAGACATCTGCTCAGACGGTACACCCGTGAACAAGCAGCTGGTAGACGCTCTGGTCGGCATGGGGTACACGCGGCGCGTCGCCACTCTGGCCTTACGCAGCTCCAACAACCACGTGGCGGAGGGGGTCCGGCTGATACAGGAACAACCTGAACTGGTCAGTCGATACAAATAATATATGAAAGCCTTACAAAAATATACAAAATAGTTACTGGAATTTCTTTTACCAGTTTTTTTTGGGTTGATGACGATGACACAACGTCTGTGTTCAAAATCTGACTCCTATGCCAATGACACACATTCGTGATCAAACTGACCTTGGAGCTCTCGAACACATTAACGGTTTGTCGCAGGACTACTAGCTTTTCGGTCACACATGCGTGTCACTGGCATAGGAATTCTATCACTTGACACGTTATTTAAATACAACGTATCTACGTTATTTGGGCCAATCACTTTTTTTAGTTGTTGTTCTGTCACAGTACCAGAGAGGAAAACAGTTGAATAGTTTGTTAGAAGAAAGTATCATACAAGCTCTACTTTCATAATTAGTGGATGAACCTTGGAAGGGCCACATAACTGTCAAAAAATTCTAAGTTATGTCAACTTTAATGCAGTGATTTTAAAGGTGACCCAGGATAGCGTAACCATGGCAACGAGTGACATAAAAAGTGATTGACCCATTTAAACACATCGTCACATCGTTATTTAAACACAACGTCTGTGATCAACAAAATCTGACTCCTATGCCAATATTGCCAATGACACACATTCGTAATCAAACTGATTTTGGAGCATTCCATGAACACATGTACGGTTTGTCGCAGAACTACTAGCTTTTCGGTCACACATGCGTTGGTTCCATACTGAAAGTTCATCGTAATGGTAGACGCGGTCGCTAGTGGGAAGGATCTTCGTTCCGTTCCACTCTGTATACAAGTTAGAGATACAAATATTCGGTATAAGCTCAGCTTCAGTTATACCCCTCGACATAACTGGGTCAAAATTCTTTTCGTTGTCTTATTTTGTGTCCCTAAATAACCCATTTTTCATGTGTGGATTAAAATCTAGCGTGAAAAAGAAATACAAGTGCACCGCTTTTTTTATATACTGAGTCGAAACAGTAGCTAAAAGCGTGACAGAGTGGTATGAAATAAGACAACGAAAATAATTTTGACCCAACTAACTAGGTTCAAAGACCCAAAGATTATTTCTCAATCATGCACAACTTCTTGCCAGTTACTGACTTGTAGACATGAAATCAAGAATAAATTATGCTATTTTATCGACAGTTAGTGGACAGCGATATCGAAGAGGAAGCAGATGATCCTGATTCTCCAAGCTCTGAGGATTCTCTCGTTGAGCCGGACAACAAACTCGTTGCTGAGGTATGTTACACCTAGGGCTGCCAACTGTCCCGCTATATGCGGGACGTCCCGTTTCTGGGGCCCTAAAGTATGGCTCCCGCAAAGGGTTCGGGACGCCAGTTGTCCTGCTTTTCAGGGGATACTAAACTGAAAATACTAAAATAATAATATGAATATGTAAATTAAAGCATTTAAGATTGTGATATGTTAATTTGAATTTACCGCGACATATAGCCTGCGAGCACCGTGTACTTAACGTGTATAACTGTGCAACTAAATTTAACCGATCTGGGTCGTGTTTTATAAAGTTACAATTTACAATTTCGCTGTTTGCCTCTCTTTCTAGCCAATATGTGCGTGCGTTAGAGAGGCAAACAGCGAAATTGTAAATTGTAACTTTATAAAACGCGACCCTGATATTAAGCATTATTTTTTAATGTTAATGTCATTGCCGTCCCGCATTTTACAGCCAAGTCCCGCTATTAATTTGCGAATATCCCGCATATCTGTGATCTTTGGTTGGCAGCCCTAGTTACACCCTACATCATATCACATCATCGGCATATCTCATTCCACTGCTGGACGTAGGCCTCTCCTATTAACTATGTGTATGTCTATACGCATAGTTAATAGGAGAGGCGTCTGCATTAGGAGGTAAATGTCCATAATCGCCACGCTGGGCAAGCGGATGGGTTATTCCCACCTGTTACCACCAACTTGACACCAGTGGTAACAACTGGGATTTTTTTTCCCACCTGTTACCACTGGGAACAACTGGGAATTAAAATTCCCCACTGTTACCACCAAACTAATTATTTTAGTAACTAACCAAATATTATAGTGGTAACTAGTGGGAAATAAAATCCCAGTATTTACCACCAAGTACTCTGGTGGTAACAGGTGGGAAAAAAAATCCCCGTTGTTTTCACTGGTGTCAAGTTGGTGGTAACAGGTGGGAATAACCCAAGCGGATTGACGATCCCAGTAATGTGTCCACTATGTAGTAGTAGTAGTAGTAGTAAAACACTTAATTGCACAAAAACACAGAAAACAAAATAATGACGCTGACGACATAAATACGCCTAATATTGTTTATTTAATGACACCCCCTTACGGTTAGGTAATAGGAGAGGCGTTTCTTCAGCAATGGACTGATTCTAGGTTCACTGAAAAAAGTATTACAATGCATATCGCTGGCTGTGTGACTCAACCTCGTATAAAGGCTTACGTGAAAAATATATTTCTATACAAAATAAATACATTTCATATACGAGGAGTTATACACCTTGGACATACGAGGTTGATTCACACAACCATCGATATGCTCAGAAAGTGCTATTTTTAAGGGTAAACTTAAGCACAGAAAGTGCTTTTTTCGACACGTGTGTCATGTCATTTTCATAGTACTTTTCCACACGACCTGGTTAGTACTGCTAATAGTCTGGTTTTTATCGCATAATATATTGTAAATCGTTGTTGAGATTGCAAACCAGGTTACCCACATAGGTATGTAAATAAAAAAAAAAATGACAAAAAAAGACTGTTAAAATGCCATTTGAATTGACGTTTCAGTGCCTGAAATTGTGCACATAACGGAATTGGCAATCTCAACAACGAAATGTTGTATGATTTATACAAATGTTGTAATGTAGCCTTTTTCGAACTCGTGTCGGTTTTAATAGTCGCCTACACTCGTTACGAAATAAGCCTACTTTCCACACTTGTAACATAAATAACTATTTCGCTTGGGTTGTTAGTTGGAGGCGATGGGCTACGCGGCGCCTGCGGCCACGGCGGCGCTGCGACGCGCTCGAAACCACGTGGCCGGTGCCATCGACCTTCTGCTTCAACAAGCACAGACACCTGAAGGTACAATTAGCTACCTAGTCGCTCCATAACATAAGTCCTACGAACAAATAAAACATGGAAGCCGCACGCCATACCAAATTACCTTTCAAAAACGGTCCTGAATTTTAGTTGACAAATGTCACCCCCTCTTCAATGCATCACGGCAATGAATTTCAATGTCAACCTATAAAAACTTAAACCGCCATTATAAAAAAGTTGTGATTGGTCCATCAAAGTTTTGATTGGCGATATTCCATAAGCATTTGTCAAAGATGTTGCGCCGAAATATGCGCGGTGTTAAGTAAAACACCATGTTCTGCCCAAGACAACATATTATAGTGTTAGGGAATCTTATAATGATGGATGACTGGCATTTTTACTGAACTCCATTTTTATTTTTGTTGATTTTTATTTTATTAATGATATTTCAATTTAATTTTGTTTCTTGTGTATTTATTTGTATTTTTGACAGGTGTCTTTTACATTAAATTATCTGAATCTGTAACACTAAAATGCGTTCTCTTTTCAAATGTTTTTCGAACGCTTATAAAGAAGAGTACCAAATTGTCCGGCTCCGATTTAATTATTTTTTATATGTTATAGAGTAGTCTTAAATAGCAGCCACGTATTTTTATAGGTGCCCAAACTCCTTTGATTGTCCTGAAAATTGACCAACCCCTTTAATTTCCTCAGAAAAATTTGTTGAATCATATTGATCATTAATTAATGATTTAATTAATTTTAAAGAACATGATAAAATAATGGACACGCGTTCTGTTTTTTCACCTCAAACCTACGAACAAATAAAACATGGAAGCCGCACGCCATATTAAAATGCCTTTCAAAAACGGTCTTGAATTTTAGTTGACAAGTGTCACCCCCTCTTCAATGCATCACGGCAATTAATTTCAATATCAACATATAAAAACTTAAACCGCCTTTTAAAAATTGTTGTGATTGGTCCGTCAAAGTTTTTATTGGCTATATTCTAAAAACATTTGTCAAAGATGTTGCGCCGAAATATGCGCGGTGTTAACAGAAGCGCTATGTCCTGCCCATCTTGGCACAATTGAACAATTGGTTTTGGGGGCATTTTTGAGCTGGCGTTAGACGTCCATGTTATATATGGTCGCAGCCTCAAACTCATATTTTATTTCAAAATACATGTCAACAAATATGATGTTACGTTTGAGACGTCATATATATATTCTATTATCATAATAATAGTGTGATTTAGTGAAATAACGTATTTTTTACAGCCATGGACACAACCGATGCAGGGAGCCCTTCAACGAGCACGGCTCCTGCCGTCAAAAAAGATAAACATGTTCATAGAAAGAAGGATGAGAAGAAGTAAGAAACTATTTAATTTATAAGTTCTTACTTATATGGTATTTTCTAGCAATGTATTAGATAATATAAAGTCTAAGCCCCAGAATGTCAAAAGTACATTCAAAAAGGCATTGTTGAACACTGAATAGTGAAGCGAATTGAACCATAAGTAATATATAATTATAATCTTGAGCATGATAAAAGTTTATACCAATAATTAAACTCAACTACCCGTCTTAGCTAATAATTTAGAATTTTATAGAAGCTAAAAAATACGTAAGGCATTCTGTAATTTTATCCTTAAAATGAAAATTGAAATTCTAATACTTTTTAATATTTTTTTTTGTATAATTTCTAAAGAGAATTCTAAGGAGGAAAGAGGAGGAGGATTTCTGGAAAACATATTTTTTGATTTCCTTTTTCCCTCATAGGTGTGATGAAAACTCCTGTGAAACCTTTGTACTTACTTATGTGTTATTTACCGCCGTTAATACACAATGTACTATGAAAAATTCCAGAAAGCGAGAACGCGAGCAAGCCCTAAACCGACTGACATCAGTGATACAAAATGAAGAAGATGATCACCTCGATACGTCGCTGGTCGATGAAGAAGACTTCCTCGCACAATACAAGTCCTTACTGTGAACGGTATACGGACCAGTTTCCTGTGCTACTTTTGCGTGTTGTGACGTTTTATTTACTGTACTGTTTACCAGGATACTTCGGTTATGATAAGTTATGGTAATGAATGGCAGCACCAGCTCTCTCTAGCTATTCTAGAAAACTGTAAAGTATTCTAATAGGAGGTGCAGGCATGTATTGCTTGCCCTTAGAGAATGGTCAAAGGCGCCTAGCCTTGTAAGGGATTGCATATACCCGAGAAATTTGACCGGTGGTTGCTAAGACCGAGTGGCCGAGGGGTACAGGCATCAGCCGCGAAAGCTAAGTACGTGGGTTCTATCCCCACCTCGGACATTAGGTGATCTTGGTCGTTTTTCTTTGGTATATGACATCTAATATTTATAACTTATGATAATTGATTATTTTATTCTTACCGCGATAGTTATTCATGAAACAAAACTATTTAAATGGATTGTATCGCGTGTATTAATTATGTCAACTACATCGTGTAGGTATTAATAATTTTAATTTCCCTTGCCAAAGTGAACGGAACACTAATTTTCAAATACGTCAAAACCGATAAGAGTACTTTTATGTATTTTTTTATTTTTTATGAAACAATATATTAATGTCGGTTCGTCGGTATATTTATAACTATACCTATTTAGTATTGTACTACAGAATTTAAAAATAATATGTTTTCGTGGTAAATCGTTGTAAAATTCTACCTCTTTGTCCCTCTAGTATACTTAATTATAAGGCTGTGGAAAAGAAAATATTTTTGGGTGCTTTTCATTGATTGGGAAATCGAATATTATTATTAGATTGTTTACATTTCAATTGAATATGTACCTTGCCATTATGTACCGTGTGTCTTTAAAAATAGACTAGAGAGTGTTGTGTCAAGTATAAAGTGGCAATTACACTATGTTGTTCGCCTAATACGGTCGCCGAATTAAAGTATGAGGTTGCTAGGCAACCGACATTGTTTGCATGCAGCGAACGACTCAATGTAATTCCCGCATAAGTTATTATTAAACCGGAATCAGAAAGGGATTTGAAAGTACTGTTGAAACAACAAATGACACAACATTTAAATGATGAATGACACACAAGAAAAGAGTTTTATAGATGTAGCGAGTGATTAATTAATCTATTGTTTGCAAAGTCTCTGCACCTTAGCTATGAATATATGAATATATCCCAGATTGACTTATACACTGTTGTGTCAACACTCAACAGTACTTTCGAATCCCATTCTAATCGCAGTTAGATAATACAGATATACTGCCTTATTCTTAAATGTCTCCTAAGTTAACAAGCCGCTAAGTATTGTTTGTCCCTTGCGGTCTTATAAGACAAAAGAGACAAACAATACTTAGCGACTTGCTAAGTTAGTAAAAGTTTATGAATGGGTTAGTCTAACTGGTAGCAGTCTTCAAGTCTACTTTAAAATTTGCACTGCTATGTAACATTAAATGTTTTTGTATTAAAATGTAGTGTAACTACTTCCTACATTATCGAATATGCGTAGAATAAACATTCAAATATTAAAAAATAACATTACCTATGTTTTCCAGTGCATTTACTGTAGCTATGTTATATACTTGTCTTATAATAATAGTTATAAAATATTGTATAGTTATTAGTTCGAAGTGTGGTGATTATGGGCATTGGGCATTACTTCCATATGCGTTCACTAGTTAGTGGGAGAGGCCGACGTCCAGCTGTGGACTGATATAGGCTGGTAATGTGTGATGTGATTAGTTTCATAGGATAACCACAGTTTTTGTGTGACCTTATTGCCGATGCTTATGTGGTTATCAATGATTCTCAAAGACAAATGTGACGTCGCGCGTCGTATTATCAAATCAGAAAGGGATTCGAAAGCAGAGTTGGGCAAAAAGTAATATGATTACTCCTTCAGATTACTTTTGTATGTGTACTTTGTAATATTTATTACTAAGTACACATACAAATGTAATTTATAGAAGTAATCATATTACTTTTTGCCCAACTCGAAAGTACGAAAGTACTGTTGACGTATTTACCAAGCAAATAGTTGTTCATAGATGTAGTCAGTGATTAATTAATTGTCTGTAAGTCTCTGCACTTAAACTATGAATATGATATGAATATAGCTATGAATATATGAAATAACTAGATTGACTTATGCACTGTTGTGTCAACAGTACTTTCGAGTCCCATTCTAACCACAGTTTGATGATAAGCGCCATCGAATGAAATCATTTTTGATAAAAAATATTTATTCTTACTTTGGGGGTATGCGTAGGTATATTCTCCAGCAGAATCCAAAAAAAAAAAAACCTAAAAACTGCCATTATTCCATAATTACTCACTTTTAGAACACTATCTTGGTATTTTTACGAACTTAAGCCTTTAGTTGAAATTATTGATATTTATTTGTATTAAGGTAAAAATATATCTGCGAACATGTATAACGATATGTGTCACAGACGTCAAATGTTATCGAAAGTCAGATATATTTGTTTACATTTTTTTTTGGATGCTTCAAACGATTGGTGTACGTTTCCATCTTTTTCTCTATTCTATCTTATAGTATCTATTCACTGCTTTCAGTTTAAATTATTGAACATTTGTTATTTGTATTGACTTCCAGTAATACATTATTCGTAGTACAAAGTAATAATTTCGTACAATATATTGGCAACCTTCAAAATTAATGCCGTCCACAAGACATTTGTTATAAAAACACTGTAAACAACCAAAAACAGTTTCAACGCATCCAATTAATTAATACTGATTGTCGTTGCCATACTTTTAATAGTATTGCTGATATTTTATTGTTTTTCTATATTCGTCCATAGATGTATGCATAAACTAATGTGTGTTATGAAATAAAATATTTAATTATATTTAGTAAATTAGTTTTATTAAATCAATAAACAAATAATTGAAGGGTCGGCGGAAAAAATATGTCCAGTGCTTAAAAAAATGAGGGCAAATTCACACACAATATTCTGTTAAAAGTAAGGTGGTTTTCCTTCTGTAATTTGAATTGACTAGACATGTTAACCCTTCAATTGCACTTATTTGATACATAAAATTGTCACAAATGTTGCATAACTTACAATTAGACAAGGCGATGGCTGAAATAGTAATTGCGAATGGATGGAAATCTTAAAACGTGAATCTAAGCGCGGAGTTGAACGTTGTTTGCTGCGGATTTTTAACCTTTTGACAGCTATAGTCGGCTATAGGCGTCGCCGGAAAGTCTTGCCCCAAGGACCGGAACAGGTATCTTACTAAAACCTCGAAACAGGCCAATATTTTAAAATGTTTTATACTCTTTATGTACTCCTCAATATTTTTGTAATTACAACTTATTTACCGGAGAACGAAAAAGAACCGTTCTTTTTGTATGGAGAAAATAACGGTTCCGGCATTTTCACTTCTAGGAACACCCAATTAGCTTAACTCTCACAAAAAAAGTTAACTTCGATGTCAGCTTTGTAACGACAATTAAGCATTAAATATTTACGTAAATCGACTTTATTTATGTTTTTATATTGCATAAACGCGTATTTTTTCTGGATTAAATGATAAAAAAATATTTTTGTTAATATTTAATGCTTAATTGTCGGTACAAAGCTGACATCGAGAGGGTGGAGATTGGGTGTCCCTAGAAGTGAAAATGCCCTTCCGGTCCCTGGACTCTTGCCACGGACGCCAACGACGATACAATACCGCCTTACGTGGTAAATAATAAAGTACAATATCGCTTAAATGATCGTGAACGCGTGGCGTCTGGAACTCGGCATATTGCTACGCCGTCTGGCGGTCAAAAGGTTAAACTCTTTGTAAATCCGAAAAGCGCCTTATTACCAGAGATCGGACAAATGTGCGTCATTGTTCGCAATAATATGGACATGACTCCAAAGTTGATTGAATTATTATTCAGAAAATTATCTTTTTGACACCGGTAACTATGAAAACCTTTGTGAGTAGACCCCTCAAAAGCTTCGAAATCAAATTTCAAGAAATTATTCGTTTAATTATTCATTCAATCAAATTTGGTGCCATGTCCATATTGCGCACAATGACGCACATTTGTCCGATCCCTGCTTATTACTGATTGACAATAAACTCAAAGAACACCGTATCTGCTTTGACATATTCGAACTTGTCCAAGCTCGTATGCGGTATGAAGATGTACTGTCTCTTCAACTGTGTAACAGTTTTGTCCAAAGCTTCTGTGGAACGAGTTTTCTCGTCGGTCGAATCGTAGTCGTGACGTTTGGAGGAGGATTTTCGACGGAGCTGTAGAGACTTTACAATGTCCATTGCCTGGAAATAATAAACGAAAATTGTCACCACCCCAATCTGCCCACGTAAGAGTCGACTAGAGGATAAAAGTGTCGCTGACCATTAATTTAAGATCGATGACGGGCAGCAGCGTATTCGTAATGGTGGCGATTATGGGCATTATCTCCTAATGCGTCCATATGCACAAGTAATAGGAGCTAAGGTCCGACCGAGATCTCGGTCTCGGTCTCGGCATTCTCGGCCAAAAATCGAGCCGAGATATCCCTCTCGGCTCTCGGCCAAAAATGGCCGGGACTCTCGGCCGTAGCCGAGATTCGTAATGAGCTGTAATTGGCGAGCTTGACGCCATCTCGCAAACTTACCTACTGCGATGTTATTGGTGTCTTATTGACATGAACTGGCTTAAATTTCACTTTAAAATAAACGCAAGGAATAATTTAGAGTAAGCGACCCCTATCATACTATCTATAAAATACCTAAAATTCGAATACCGGTTTTTGGGGTACCTACATTTAAAAAAATCCAAAAATTTGGACAGAAAATATCCAAAAATTTGGACTTACTACAAGTATTTGCTATTAGGGATTTTTTATGTAATTTATACGTTTTTTATCCTTTCTACCAAGTCTCGGTCTCGGTCTCGGCCGAGACTAAAATATGGGTTCGGTCGGACCTTAATAGGAGCCTACATCCAGCAATGGACTGTTATAGGCTGATGATGCATCAGCCACTCGCATATATTTGCATTTGTTTAATATTGGCGCCTCGCTGCAAATCCCCCTTGTTCACTCAATTTGCACACTTAGGTAGTCTACGAACAAATAAAACATGGAAGCCGCACGCCATATTCAGTTGCCTTTCAAAAACGGTCCTGAATTTTAGTTGACAAGTGTCACCCCATCTTCAATGCGCACGGTAATTAATTCAATATCAACCTATAAAAACTTAAACCGCCGTTTGAAAATAGTTGTGATTGGTCCATCAAAGTTTTGATTGGGTATGTTCTATAAGCATTTGTGAAAGATGTTGCGCCGAAATATGCGCGATGTTAAGAAAAGCGCTACGTCCTGCCCATCTTGACACAATTGAACAATAGTTTTTGGTGGGCATTTTTGAGCTGGCGTTAGATGTCCAAGTTAATAATTATATGGTCGCACGCAGGTAATAGTATTACCTGGCTCCTGTTATTAGGCTGGTCTCTCAATACGATGTTGATGGCGATGTCGCAAGGCCACTCCAGTAGCGCGTCGTATGGGCCCCCGACGAGACGCACTGTGCAGGTTATGTGACGCCCCTTCCATTTACCGATGCCGTTTAGGTTCAATTCCGCCTGAAACATCAAGATACTGATGTATATTAAGCAATATCTGCTGCTGACCAGATATTACTTAACGGGTAGGGTGTTCACAATGGTCTTAACACACTCTTATACTCTTAGCAATAAGGTCGTGCTAAGTTCATTTTGAATTGAACACCCTGCCCGCTTAGCAATATCTGCTGAAATCCAATCCCTTCGGCTTTTCAAGGATAGGTACATCCGAATTCATATTGCTGTCATAATTAACTTTAGTATCTATCACAATGAAGCTAAAAAGGAAGGAGGAGGAAAACATTAATTAGATGAAAAATACACCGCTTGATAATATGTCTTAATATCAAATCAACTGCATCAAAAAAATCTCAATTTGAACTATTTGTAAGTGGGTTTGATAAAAAAGGCTAGGGAAATCCCATCAACCTTAATACATTAATGTTTTTACTCTTATAGTAAGTATACAATGTGGCCAAAAAGTAACTGCATTAAGTATTCCCATTTGCCAGGTTTTGGGACTCCGAATCAATTGAGGTTTTTAGAAGATTGAGAAGGATAATTGAGATTTTTTGTGAAAACAATCCCTGGAGGGACTTATCAGCTTTTCAAAACCTCACTGATAGCGGAAACGCATATTTTTTTGACAACCATGTTGATGCCATCATGAACAACGCTACATCTCAAGCCACTACCTTGTTGTTATTTGAATTCTAAGAATGAAGCACTAGAATAGGGATGATGACTGTAGTTAAAATAAATTATTTAACATTATGCACGACATAAAACACGAAGAAATTAGGTATTACTAAGATGTAGATTGCAGTAATTTTTGTACAGAACTGCTATTTAATAAATTGAAAAGAAATTAAAAGAGTAGGTCATTTGGCAGTACTCAAACGTGACGTCACTTTTGAGTATTTCATATAAAATTCCATAGTGGTCATTATAGTGGTGATCGTTTTGACAGTTCGAAAAAAGATGCTGATTTGACTTGCCACTGCAGGTGCGTACTATTTTGGAAATCAGCGTTTTTCATTATAATTTATAAGCAACAAACCTTCAGCGTGTAGCCATATTTGCTAGTCCGGAACAGTGGGCTGGTAAGCACAGAGTCATTTGCCTTCGCGTCCTTCATTCGCTCTGTGAAGTTATCGATCCGCCAGATAAGGTGCCCTGCAATCATATAATGTCATATACATACACTACACAGTAAAATGAGTTTTTGTCAAAATATCCATACATTTTTATCCATCAATACCGTGGTAATGTGTGGTTCATAGACTTAAGTGCCCAAAGTCTAAATTACCAATGACACTAGTCATACTTGATTATCATCATCATCATCAGCCTATCTTAGTCCACTGCTGGACATAGGCCTCTCCTACAGGCATCCTAGACGCATTAGGACGCAAATGTCACGCAGGGTAAGCGGATTAGCGATCGTAGTAATGTGTCCACTATGATGACGCTGCTGCCCATCTTCTATCAAATAATGGCTATTGGCACTTCAATCCCTTAGTCGGCTCTTACGACATCCATGGGAAGAGTTGGGGTGGTGACAAATGTACCAGTATTTTTACTGCCGTCACCACACGGCCAGCTTCACACACGACACACCGGACTTGATTGACAACATCTAAGAGTTCGCGGATTACCTACAACGGACGCCCGCCTCAATGAAATTCGGCTGCCCTACGCAGAAATCAAGTATCTCGAAATTTATCAAAAAAAGTTTTTTTACTCCATTCGATTCACTGTTTTAAAATGCATTTTTTAGTATTTATTTTTTTTTTTAATAATGAATATTTTTCTAAATACAGAACTTTAAAAAATCCAAGTATCTTTTTTTAACGGGGTATTCTACGCTAAAAACAAGTATATACCCTAATTCTACGTTGAAATCAAGTATCTCGCAAAAGATACTTGAAATTCATATAGATTACTGAGTTACTTGACTTCAGCGTAGAAATATTGATATAGATCGCGGAGTTACTTGACTTTAGCATAGAAATATTGATATAGATTGCGGAGTTACTTGACTTTAGCGTAGAAATTTTCATTTTATTAAGATACCAAAACCTTATAATTATATTTATTTGAGTTTCGGGTAGAAATTGTCCTGTGGTACCTTTTTAATTCAAGTAATGAATCTGGCTGTTTTTTCATACGTTTGTCAGTCATAGTTCGTATACATACGTGAAGTGTTATTTAAGTGCTTATTATCTGATAACTGAAGTGTTTTCCTGGCAGTATAAGTTATTTAAAGTGAAAAGACGCAAAGAACACTGGAATGGTTTCATTCAAATGCTCGCCATAGGGCAAAACAGACAGTTTCTATATTATGTTTAGATAATAATAACATGAGTAAAATTCGAGAATTGTGGTAGTTTCTACCACTAGCTGAACGTGATGAAAAATTATAAAAGTGACAACTTAAGGAATTTGTTATTAAAAAACGTGGTCGAAGTTTGCTTCATAAACGGATATGAGACTGTATTTTATATAAAAATTATTTGAATAAGGAATAGAAAGTAGTGGACTTCTTACAGAAAAAATACACAGTGCACGAATTACAAAAAAAAAAACAATGTCTTAGGAGGCAGAGGTCAGCAAAAAAAAAGATTTTGGAAAAGTTAGTGCCTTTAAGGCCAAGTAATTAGCAATTATTTTTAACCCAATTGCAAGAAACTTCACAATCACTAGATTTAATAGAAGAAGGTGAACTAGTTAATACAGATGTTTGAATAAGGTTGATTTATATAGGTATTTTTATCTTTATGTTCTGTACCAGGGTCGCGTTTTATAAAGTTACAATTTACAATTTCGCTGTTTGCCTCTCTAACGCACGCACATATTGGCTAGAAAGAGAGGCAAACAGCGAATTTGTAAATTGTAACTTTATAAAACGCGACCCAGGTGTAAATAATAAAATATACATACAAGTATATTGTATGTTGATTTATTGAACAAAACTATAACTTTCCATTGTTTTTATGTCATCCACGCGTGCGTCTAGATATTTTCCACAGACTGTCGGTTTTGAAGTTCTTTTTCGGTTCGGCATTTGAGGTATTTGTAGTTTCCTACAATTTAAGTAATTGATGTAATTTTTTAAGCATTTCTGTATGAGAAATACTTCGTTCCAGAAAAAAAAACTTGTGCTACATTTATGAATTTCAAAACAACTTGCATTCAAACAGAATAGGGGCTTTTTTTCCGTGAAATACTTGAAATACATACTACATTAATATTGAAATAATATATTTTACACAAGTATGACATACACTAAATTATTGGCATCTAAAATGTAGTATAAAATATGCTTGTGTTATAAAGTCATAAAGAAGAAGCTTACTAAAACACGAAATTATTACAGATACTTGATTTTTTGTAGAAAAGCTTTAAAATTATCTTATCGCATTCTATGCAGAAAACTGTTTTTGCATTTTAAAATGATTGGCCTCATAATTTTGAATTTTTTTTTATAGTTTACTATTAATGATATCTTGCATAATAAAACACAGCAATTTTTAATGCTATTATTTAACTAGTAAACATGTAATCAAGAAAAGTCTAAAAAAACGTTTTTTCGCTCTACTGTAAAATTTGCCAAAACACAGATACTTGATTTCTGCATAGGGCAGCCGAATTGTATAGACACCGCTAACTAGCTTGGCGCGTGCGACGGACGTTAATCCGCGCGGCGGGCGGCGGGGGCCTGGGTGCTTAGCCAAGTTGCCAATCGCTAGCGCTTAATCGTCAATCGTAAGCGAAAGGCAGCTAACTGTCTTTGTCGCACTAATTTTCAAGTGTGACAGAGAGGGAAAACTACGATACGCTACCAAGCGCTAGCGATTGGCAACTTGGCTAAGCAACCTGCTCTGTGCGCACGCGGCGGGCACAGCGGAGTGGACCTGTTTCTTGAATTCCACCCTAATGCCCCAGTACTGTATTGGATTGCTGGACTGGAATGCTACTGTAATAATGTGAACCGACACTGGAATGCTTCCATTCCAGTGAGCATTCCAGTCCAGTGACTGGAAAGACCGTCTTTTCATTCCAGCTCACCCAATCCAGCGGCACTAAAATAATGTAGACAGCCAGTAGGGTGGATCGATTTTTTTATTTTTGGAAATTCATAAAATAATCTTTATGGATCGATACTTCGTGGCTAGAGAAAC
Organism: Thaumatotibia leucotreta; assembly: GCA_025490895.1. Lineage (NCBI taxonomy): Eukaryota > Metazoa > Arthropoda > Insecta > Lepidoptera > Tortricidae > Thaumatotibia > Thaumatotibia leucotreta. The sequence continues at coordinate 91,248 of JALPQI010001277.1, read as the reverse complement.
AAAAAATATTATGATCATTTTTGGATTTACTTTCATTTTGTACTTCGTTTATAGGCTCAAAGATCGACTCTATTTTTAAGGTTTTTTTAAGAAAAGTCAGTCGTTCGTGAATATTTTCCGTTTTACTTTTATGTAGAAATAAAATAACATTATTTGTCATAAATTTAGAATTTGCACAATTTAATTACATGAAAATTATAACCAGTATCGGCAAAAACTGGTTTTCATCTTTGAGGCTCTTGCGGCAGTACTTGCCAAATGACTACCGGAAAAAGATATATTGTTAAAGAATGTCAGTTTTTACGACCATCATTTTATTGGCCCGCGCTTCCAAAAATCCGAAAAAAAATTTTTTTTTCATACTTCAATGTATGAACCAAAATTTTTTTTCAAGAATTTCTGAAACGCGGCCCTATTAGAATAAGCTGTCTAAAAAGTAACATCTTCAACAATATATCTTTTTCCGATAATCATTCGGGAAGTACTGCCGCAAGAGCCTCGAAGTTGAAAATCATTTTTTGGAGATACTGCTAACAATGTTCATATAATTAAACCACGCAAATCCAAAATTTATGCAAAATAATCTTATTTTGGTTATCCATAAAATTAAAACAGAAAATATTCATGCTCATCTGAGTTTTCTTAAAAAAACCTCAAAAATAAGGCCGATCTTCGGGCCTCTAAATGGGGTCCAAAATTATAAAATATCCAAAAATGGTCATACTATTTTTTGTTTCTCTAGCCACATAGTATCGATTCGTAAAGATTATTTAATGATTATCCGAAAATAAAAAAATCGATCCACCCTAACAGCCAGTCCAGTTCCAAACCAGTACTAATCTAGTAATTGGAGTTCGAGGCCAACGAAACTACGACAGATGCGTTATTGTCAAATCCGTCAAAGTCTCTTATGTCATTGTCAAATAAAGTTTTCAGGTTTCCACAACCTTTTTATTATTTAATTTATTTATTTAAAATAATTTCCAATACAAACATTATATACCTGTGTAATGTTTGTACGCCTTTTTGTTTAATATGGCTGTCACAACTAGGATTTTCTTAAAAACACGTAAATACCTAAAAACTTTTCTTTTCTCTTAACTAACATTGATATGACAAAATTTTCTTGTAAAGAACTTAAAATGATAAGAGCCAACGTTTCAAAGCCTATTTTAAAAAGAAGTTGAATTACCAGTGAACACATACGACAGCGTGCCATATTTGTTAAGACAGTAGGTATGGTTAAATTACTAAGCAGTATAAGTACTATACTATACTATTACTAAGCAGTTTTAACCCGTAATAAGGCAGGGGTGCCTTATTTATTACGGGTTAAAATTACCTATGCGAAAGAAATTTGGAAATATAAAATGAAAGCATTGTGCTGTACCAAATGTTATTAACACCTGAGGTGATACCAGCGCAATACCAACTTTGTTACTAATAATTGCGGATAATTAAGTTTTTATTAAAATATCTTATATTTACGTGAAAATAAGTAAATAATATTGTTTCTATAAATTAAAGAATTTAAATTACCAATAAATAACATATCTCAACGTCTGTTTTTAGAAAATAAGGATTTACTATTGTAAGAACATTTCATTGTTGTGGCAATATTTTCGTAGATTCTTTGGCCTCGAACTCCAGTTACTAGATTAGGTCATTGTCAGCGATGTGTTTCCAATCCAGCTACTCTAAAAATACTGGAGTAATGTAAACGATATGCTCCAGTCTAGCACTGGACTGGATTACTGAACAGCTATGCTGTTCTCTTATTCACACATTCGACGCTGCGTTCGTCAACGAGCTCGACGTCGTGACAGCCTTGTCTAAAACCCATTTGACATTAGGAATCGAGGTTGTGGGCGAGTTCGTCGCTGTTTCTCGTTAGGGAATACGAAGTACGTACATTAAACGTCAAACTCTCGACGCAGTGTAGTTCCAGCTCACGCCGCATTCGTCGCCGAGCACTAAGGTAAATGTACCAGTGGATGACACTATAAGGAGCGATTTCATGCATTTTTGCACAAAAATACGTAATTGTTAAACATATAGACTAATTGTGTATACAAATTTATAGACTGGTTCCTCCTTTATGTTTTTGGAAAAATAGATTGTTTATAACTAATACTGTTACGCTATAATTTCACTTTTCCGCGATGTCTCAAATTGTACCAGTGAATGACTGGCAATATTTTGAATGTCGCAAAGTATGACTATGAAAAAATAGGATTGATTTCCCAGTAAATGACATAGCATTGCATCACGTTTTACAATTGATTACCTCACCTGCAGGTAAGTTTATGCTACTGGTAAACTTATAAAATAAAATTAACTAAAACGAGGTAGATATTTATTAAATGTTGAACAAAACTTTCAATTGCGTTATTAAAACTATTTTTACTACACACAGTAACTACTAAAATATGTTTTTTTCTTCACATTGTTTATACTTGCTCTCGATTTGTGCCATTTTTCGTATTCAGATACGTTGCTGCTTGAAAAATATATTTTTTTCAGTCTATATAGATACACGTATTTTTGTAGTAGGGACTTTTTTGGATTTTACTTTTAAGGAAATGAAGTTAGGGCCAGGGTCGCGTTTTATAAAGTTACAATTTACAATTTCGCTGTTTGCCTCTCTTTCTAGCCAATATGTGCGTGCGTTAGAGAGGCAAACAGCGAAATTGTAAATTGTAACTTTATAAAACGCGACCCAGCTGTAGTATCGCTTGCCGAATCAAATTATGCTTAAGCTTCGCCTTTTTTCACGTTGCCATAGGTATATTTTGATAATTTTAGGGACATGTTTTCATTACAAAAGCTTGTAACCAATGGATGACACATAGTTACGACCCAGCGAATGACATATCACTACGCACTGTCATCCACTCGATCTCCATAGAAAACAGTATATGATATGACACCCATGTCAGACACCACTCATATGGTGCATAGAAACCTGTGTTTTTTAGAATAACTAAATATACGTTATATAGCTATAAAATACGATTCAAATTAAGATACATAAAATTACTATTTTGAGCGAGTGAATGACATGGGTGCCATCCACTACTAAATGCTATAATTTCGCTCCAGTATACGACACGCATCTAAAATACTGAACTAATAAAAATAATGTACTTTAAATACACAATATCAATAGATTCATTTAAAGTGTTGGAGTTTCAGTAAATAGTTTGTAAAAATTCGTTAAATCCAGGCTTATATGTTCACTTTTACAATGCAATGCCTTAGCAGATTCACTAAGAACACCGACGCACAAGCAACTCGAATCACCTGTTCGCAAGAAACGTCTATAAATTTAAAAAGTATTGTAGATATCAAAGAACGGTTTAAAACAAAAATCACAAATTGCACTACTAGTCGCCTGGATACTGTCTTTGGGTCATATTAATAACAGTTTTCTTAATATTTAAATTAAATTGCAAAACGTCATTCATTGGTACAGTGTCATCCACTCCTACATTTACCTTAGTGTCGTTTAAAGTACATTAGTGAATACCATTTTTAGGCTCGACGCTGCCGCAGCGCTGACACAGCTCTGACAGCAAGGCGGTTTCCTTAGTGAATAACACTGCTGGAATAATGTGAACCGGGCATTAGTTAGGCATGCGCCCGTCGCGGACTCGCTGGCCCTCGGAGGGCGTCCGTGTAAGCTAGCGTAGACTCTAAAAAGAAACCCACCGTCATCGCTCCCAAACTCTGCCCGTTCGAACCCCACCCTAGTCTGGAAGTCAGCTAGCTCGCTCCTCAGTTTAAGATACGACTTGGTGAGAGCCCTCATGTCTCTGGCCACCAAGTCTACCCTCGCTGCATGCTCTGCTGTTTCTGCTCGAGCTTCCGTGGTGGCCAGCTCGAGGACTGCTAGACGGTCGATTTCCTGGAAGATGAAAGGTATACCAATGTTAAGACCGGGTCATCAGACTTATCAAAAGTTCTACAAGGCATAAAAAGACAAGTTTGGTCGATAGATTTGAGATTTTTTGTTTATTACATACATTATGAAGTGTACGTACGTTTGGAGAAACGGATTTTGTAATTATAATTATTGGACAGGCTTGACCAGTGTAAAAGATCTAAATGCAACAGGTACATTAAATATGGGACGAAAAATCAAGTATTTTTTTTGCATATGGATACAAGGTTGGTTTGACTTTCAATCGTGATTTCAAATCTTGGCTCGTACAACCGTACCAATAAGTTTTTCGGAACTTATTTATACGGAATATGAATATAGTGCCCCTTGATTAATGATTATCTATGAGATACATAATAGTATATTATGCATCAAGGGAGGTAAGTACGGAATTGCTAACGAGAGTGTTAGAAGCCCGACTCCGTCAGGCGGAGGGCTTTTATGGCTCGAGTTAGTATTCCGCTTACCGACCATGATGCATAAAATGTTTTTCATCACACTTGCGAACAAAAAAATAAGTTTTAAGACAAAATATTATTCAATGACATGCTGACAATTCTATTACTCCCTACGGAATTTGACTTTTCGATTACTCCCGCTACGCATGCAAGTAATGGCGCCCTTGTGTGATGAAAAATATTTTATCATACTGCATGTTACGTTTAAGAATTTAGTATTAATTAGTAGTCTTTAAGGTGAATATTGGCATACCTACTTTGATAAGGTAATAAACATTACTGGGACTTACAATATATAAATTAAGAACCACACATGGACCTAATGTTTAAGAAAATTAATTATTATTCTATTCTATTCTCGTACAGGACAGGACCAATAAGTTTTTCGGAACTTATTTATACGGGATATGAATATAGTGCCCCTTGATTAAAGATTATCTCTGAGATACATAAATGGACTGGGAGCATTCCATGAAAACATGACGTAAGCGACACTATCTTTTCAATATTTTTGAAAAATTTAATTAGTAATCTGAGTTACGGTATAATAATAACATATCTAGGCTTTAAGATTGACAGTGTTTCCTAGCTGCTAGCGTATTTTATTAGGGTAGCTACCATAGCGACAAAAAGTAGATGTTTTCATGGAATACTCTATTGGTAGCCCTACCGGCCTCTCATGCGCAGTATTCTGCAGCTGCGCAGTGACAGCCGCCAGCTGGCCGAGCTGCGCGGACGACCTGCGCGCCTCCGACAACTCCTGCTCGAGCGCCGCGCGGCTCTCCGCGTTGCGCGCGCGCTCTTCTTCCACAGTCTGCTTTATGTACTCGATCACCTCCTCTGGAATTGAGAACTGTTGCTAAAGTCTGCGACCATATATAACATGGACGTCAAACGCGAGCTCAAAAATGCCCCCAAAACCAATTGTTCAATTGTGCCAAGATGGGCAGGACATAGCGCTTTTCGTGACATCGCGCATATTTCGGCGCAATATCTTTGACATTTGTTTATTGAATATCGCCAATCAAAACTTTGATGGACCAATCACAACTATTTTTAAATGGCGGTTTATTAGTTTTTATAAGTAGGTTGACATTCAAATTCATTGCCGTGATGCATTCAACAGGGGGTGACACTTGTCAACTAAAATTCAGGACCGTTTTTGAAAGGCAATTTAGTATGGCGTGCGGCTTCCATGTTTTGTTTGTTCGGAGTGTTAAAGTAGATACCAAGTTTATTTTTGTGGAAGTACTTACACGAAAATGTATAAAATATTTTTGATTTATGGTTTAGACTTTGAAGTTGACCCCACGTCGTCAGCGTTTAGGCATCATCCGCAAAAGGTGTCGTGGGTTCAATCAAATAACACCTAGACGTTAGTAACCTTGGTATTTTTTCTTTGGTATATGACATCTTAATATGCTAATACTCCTATCAATCACCAGGTACACAAGTAGATACGTAACGTATACTGTCTTATTCATTACCTTCATGTCTTCTCGCATAAAAAAAAAAAACAGTAAAATGACCCTATTCAAAACTTCTTCTGGTCTTCTCGCCTCTTTCTGGGTAGTGTGGACTTACAGCTTTTTAAGGTTTACTCATTTCACGATTATGAACATACAACTGAGACTCCCTTTATTCCTTTAACTTTTACAATTATCACTCATATTTTGACGACAAACGACTCTTAATCACGTTAAGACTTGGTCACGAGTGTAACGTCAATCGCGAAACGTCAGGATACCTACAATTAAACGTAAGTTTACGCGATTAAGACCCATAAAAATGTGACACCTTTACCTAATTTATTAACTGCACGTATTCTGTTATCATGCTGCGTCAATGCAGTTTCCAAGAGCTCTCGTTCACGCTGTTCGTGCAGTAAGCTGCTGACTGTACTTTCTAGCCGCATCGCCGTCGTTAGCTGCTGACTCTGCAGTTCCTGTAAGATGTAGATCACCAAGGGGATAGATTAGAGAGGTCAGTCGAAGAAAATATATTCATATATAGCAATTATAGTTCGCTCATTGATGAACTTCAAAATAACACTTCATTTATTTATACGAGTGCGACTTTCTCTTTATATTAATTTACATATTAGTTACAGGTATTTCTACGGCAAACGGGACGTAAACGCATAAACTTGGCATACTGACCTGGGGGGCTACCATCATGATCTCTTAAATCGTCACTTTACTTTAGGTTACCCCCATGATGATTGTACACAAAAAGGCTGCGGCTCTGAGGTTCCGGCGACCCCCGGTGTCCTGGTTATGGTAGCGGCCAGGGTGCATGCGGAGTCAGGGGTGCTAAGAATCTCCGGCAACTTTCGCCAATTTTCGCGAACGCTGTATGACTCTTATACCTGTAATGCCAGCTGCACATTGGCCAGATCATGTTTAAACTGCGCAGCCCAGTTGGCAGCCCGTTCCGCCTCGTCATCCACTGCTCCCCGCAGAGACACCAGCGTCGAGACGAAGTACTGACTTCTCTCCTCGACTATTACGAGTTTGGAGCGCAGGTTGTCCGGCTCTGAGGATTGCACGTCTCGATGGTTGACTTCTATGATGACTAATCTCAAAACCAGGATAACGGAGAATTAAGGGCTGCTACTGCTTATACCTGTAATGCCAGCTGCACATTAGCCAGATCATGTTTAAACTGCGCAGCCCAGTTGGCAGCCCGTTCCGCCTCGTCATCCACTGCTGCCCGCAAAGACACCAGCGTCGAGAGAAAGTGCTGACTTCGCTCCTCGACTATTACGAGTTTGGAGCGCAAGCTGTCCAGCTCTGAAGATTGCACGTCTCGATGGTTGACTTCTTCTGTGATGACTAATCTGAAATGCAGGATATAAGCCTTTGAAAGAAGGCGTGTGTACAACTCCTGCTAGCGGTGTAACATCTACTATGACATTTACATGCGCTTCAACGCTCACGCCACGCAGACGCGCACGCCACGCAGACGCGCACGCCACGCAAGCGGTGTGACATCTAATATGACAGACTTGGCATTTACTTAGTACTCTTAGGACTGATTTTTCAATCCCCAGTTAACAGTACCTGTCAAATAAATGTTAGCCCTGTCCTTTTTTGTCTGATGATTTTAGAAAAGGATGGTGATAATTTTAACTAATGGATACGTTTATTTGGCGATTGAAAAATCAGCCCTTAGATACATTTATGTTAGTTGTCATGGTGTAGGTGCCATTATACCATAAAATAAGTTATAAAATTAAAATAAAAAATCATTTATTTCGGACTCGAGATCCATAGCTTGTTAGTTACATAATGGCTACTTACACCTATGTTAGTAACTTAATAGTAGGTAAATAAACAATCTATCTTACAACTAACTAATAACGACGAGGGAAGGCAAGCACTGGAGCGTGTGCCTCATCCCAATGTCGCATAATAATATTAAGAGTTGAATATGTTAACGTCTTCTTAGACTGCTGAGTGAGTATCTTGGATGAGTGCGCGTATTCCATGTAGTTCAGTTTCGTCCATATCTCACACTAAAAAATAGGAAGAAATTGATATCTACCTAATTTTGTTACCTAGTGATGTAAGTATGATGCCAATTCGTCCTTTGAATTAGATCGTAAAAAGCAATTGTCGGTTTCTTGCAGCTTTAGTTCCAACCGGTTTTCGACAATTGTAACATTTTGAAAAAAAATCACTCACTTTATATTAGCGACTTCCTTTTCCAGATAAGTAACGCAGTCATCTAAGGGTACCGCTCTGGGGGACCACGTGTGGTTCTTGGTCGGTTCTGGAGGTGAAGGGTCCGAAATGCGAGCGTGCGAGGGCGAGGATGAGGAACGATTCTGAAAATATCGCAAGAAAGTTTAGATTCCGCTAGATGGCGCGGACGCACGCTGCTTGCACACGCTCGCGGGTCAACGAAGGCATGAAGAGAAAAATCCTCGAAATTTGCGAACTTCTGTGTTCGCGGTAGCAGGCCTGCAGACCAGGGTGCTCAGACGAGTTGCCAATCGCTAACGCTTAATCGTCAATCGTAAACAAAAGGCATCTAACTGTCTTTGTCGCACTAATATGAAAGAGTGACAGAGAGCGAAAACTACGATACGCTACTAAGCGTTAGGGATTGGCAACTTGGCTAAGCATCCTGGCCAAAATACCATTCTGCAATCGTATACGATAAGCGATAACTCACGTGACCGTAACATTGTATGGAAATGATTACGCGACCATTTAGGTTGCAAGAGTAGTAAATGTATATAATGTTAAGTCCATTTCAAATACGAAGGCCCGATTTCACTTAACATAATCTTTAGGCTTCAACAATAGGATCAGTGATAACAAAAGATACCCGGCCAGACTCTTTTGTCGCGTGATATTTTATGCATACATCGGTGTACGACTCGTGCCAATTTGTAGTGGACCAATTAAATGACAAAATTTTCGAATGGCATCGGGCCTTCGTACTTAAAATGGACTATACCTATATATTTTGCACTTGTTGCACTCTTTGAAGTTGAAACGCATGGATTGTTTCATACCCTACCTTTTCAATCTTCGGGCAATCCTTGACGTGGGTTTCCTTGTGTTTCCTTTGGATCCAGGCGCCGCAGCGCAGGGGGCACTGCTCCAAGATGCTGCCACATAACTTCAAGTGATTCTGGTGAAGACAGTTTGAAGCATGATTATGAGGTTGACGATTTACTTCGTTATCACTGACACGACTGACTTCGTTGTCTTGTTTCATACCACTCTGTCACGGTTTTCGTTGCTGTTTCAACTCAGTATATAAAAAAAATCCGGTGCACTTGTATTCCTTTTGCACGCTAGATTTTAATCCATAGGTACATCAAAATTGGAAACAAATCATCATTTCCTACAATAATCACAACGCCGTCACGTTTTTTAGGGACACAAAATAAGACAACGAAAATAATTCTGACCCTATTGCTAAGAGTGACAGCTGGTGACCACAATTACCAAAAGTAATTGAGTGGATTAGGGTAAGTATTTCTTCAAGCGTTGTTAGACCAATTTTTTTGAGAAATGGCTGGATAGTTTGGCTGCCCTGATGGCGATAAGGGGGCTCTGCAAGTACTTATAACAAAAAATGCACAAAAATATTTTGCCACTTTTTTTTTTTAATTTATTTATTCACTATAATTAAATACAATAATTGATTACAACAGAAAGACAGAAGACACTACTGTAAACCTCTAGGGTTTATGTAATAGTTGGCGAGATAGCGCGAATCGATCCGATTTAGTTAATACATTGGTACCTTCTTATTTCCTGTTAAGCCGCAATTGTATCCTCCTCATGTTTTCTAATGCCGATCTTATGTGTACGTCATAAGGATTAGGTTACAATGGCGGCTCTTGCAGGTTATCGGTAAACTTAAATTAATAATCGTTATGTAGACCTAGTCTTAATGAAATCTTTATATACATTTAATTGTAGGTTACTCTTTGCTTAGGTAGTATTTTTTTAGTATTGGCGTACATTTGTTGCGTCTTTCTATTATATTTACAAGGTCATGCAGTAGGTAGGCAGGTAAGGTGTTTAGTATCTGAGGGAGTAGAAAATCTATGACCCTTTTACCATAGGCATTTTTACATTTTGGTATTGGATATGAAGGTAAGTAGTCTAAAACACGTAATTTATTGGAGCGAATATTTTTCTCTAGTGTGGGTATAATTTCACACTCTTCTGTTAATAAGGATAAGTGAAACCTATCAAAAACGTTAATGACATTGCAATGTTTAAATAATCCTTTCCTATCATTGCTATATTTTTTCCTAATTTTATTCGGTACAATTGTTTTCAATAGGGCTGCTTGTATATTATGTATTTGTTCCATGTAGGATTGATATGTTCGCCCATAGCTTGTAATACCATAACAAATGGTTGAGTCGGCAAGTGATAAGTAAAGCATACGGAGTATATTGTATGGTAGTTTGTATTTAAGCAATGCTAGATTAGCCATGACCGATCTAAGTTTTGAGCATACATGATCTATGTGCGGTCCCCAATTGAATCTGTTATCTATAATTAGGCCTAGGTAGGTGTGTTGTTCGACGAGATCGAGTATGTCACAGCTGCAGTTATCACTAGGGTTATGTAAGCAATGATGTTTGTGAGCTATAATTTTAGGGACCCGTCCTTCTTTAGTGTATGGTGATCGTATGTGAAGAATTTTTGTTTTTTTAGCGTTTATAGTAAGACCTACGTCATGTGCCCATTTGCATAGTAAGTTGAAGTTATTTTGCATTTTTTTTCGGCTACGAGTATGTCCTGATGAGTGGTAATTAGGCACGTGTCGTCCGCAAACTGGCATACTGAACCTAACCTAACCTAAATAAATTGCACATATCGTTGACGTAGATTAGGTATTCGGTAGGACTGGCTATAGAACCCTGCGCGGTGCCCTCCTCCGTTAATTAATAGTGGGTCGCTAAGCGCGTCGGCAATCCTCACCCGTGTGAATCTGCCACTGTGATAATTCTGGAACCAGTCTAATAGGGGTCCTTGTATACCATTTTGCTCTAATTTGGAAAATAGCCCAACTAGCAAAATATAGTCATATAGAAGTTGAGACAACGTTTTGCATATAACTTGTAGTCCTATTGGTTGGTCATATAAACGTAAGGTAAACGGTTATAAAAGGAGAAAGTGGCGCAAATTATAAGACTTATTGGTGAGATAAAGGTTAAATAAAGGTTTGCATGGCGACTTAAATCGTTTATTAAAGGTATTGTAACGATTAAGGAATGACCAAAACGTTGTATAAAGAGTACAACAAAAACCTTTACGCGACCTAAATATCAAATAAATGTTTTATAACTGACCATTTTGTTTTATAGAAGGTTTAGTGTAATCCTTACTCAATGCTTATTGGACTTTTAAGTCATCTAAACATTTTTAAGTTTTATTTATAAAACTGCTCCTGACATTTATTTTAGATACGCGCAAAACTTGGTGTGTGTGACAAAAAGTGTACGGAAAAATAATACAAGGTAATTTTATAAGTTTTGTAATGGAAATTATTGTTCTATATATTGAGCGTTTGCACATTTGGCGTGAGCTGAATTCGTATGGGAAGGTCACTTTACTGTTAAAGTTTATGATGATATACAGTTTTTTGCTGTCGCGCTCTTAATATATTCGAAATAATTATAATTTATAACAATATTTCTTCATATTTTATTATAGTTAAGGTTAGCCATTTTGGAACAAGTCATGGATTTATACTTATACGACTACAATATAACTTTATCTTAAGTAAAGGTTTTTATAACGACTACAAATTGTCCGCCATTACTAAGCCGTCATTACTAGTCCGCCACTTCGTTTGTGCCGTTTCCACGATGTAACGTCCATGGTTTTTTTTCTTTGAAATAGTACTGTGATGCTCACGAAATGGCGACTGATGTTTTATAATATTAATTTCAAATCGACTTTAAATTGCATGATGTTTTATAACCGTAACTTAAAATCAATTTAAAAACATATAGTTCAATAAAAGGAATATAACGGGTTCGGCAACAACTAAAGGTTTTTCAAAGTTTTTGTTTGACGTTAATATAACCAACTGTCGAATAAAAGGTAGATAACAGTCCCGCTGATATCTTTTTGCAATATTGAAGTTACCCTCAATACCACTATATAACTGTCGAGATAAGGTTTTAAGATATCACTTATACAACAATAAAATTATGTAGACGTTGTAAAAATGACCTTATTACGACGGTTCTGTTTTTTCAAAACCCTTTATAAGACGAAAACGTTTATACGACTTTGAACATCATTAAGTAAACGTTTTCTTTAAAACCTCTACATGATTGTTGTATAATTAAGTCGCAAAAACGTTTATTTACCATAGTAATTAGACTATTTGGTAGGACGACTAAACTATCAGATTTATAACGTTTATTTGACTAACAGGTTAACTAAAAACGACTATAAAACTCTTATATGGCTAAAGGTCGTATAACTCTTGATTTATATGACTTCTTTGCTAGTTGGGAGGGTGCTGTAATTCAGGGTATCGAAAGCTTTGCTGAAATCAATAAATGTGATAATTACGTGCTTACGCTCATTTACGTAGCCATTAACCTCGTTTGTAAATTTAGTTAATAATTGAGACGTGCTCCGGTTTTGTTGAAAACCATACTGTTTGTTATTGATTATTTTATTATTTTGTAGGAAACTGTTTATTTCACTTACGAAGTACCTCTCAATTATTTTATCTATACATGGAAGGATCGTTATAGGCCTGTAATTATTGCAGTCAGTGTACGAGCCTTTTTTATGAATCGGGCGTATAATGCCTACCTTTAGCCCGTCGGGGTAGGTTGACGTTTTGATACAGGTATTTTGATACTTCTGAAACGCTTGAAGAAATATCCAAATTATTATTTCATCGCAGGAGACGAATATTAGAATCGTAAAAAGTAACGTATTTAGATATTTTTCACAAGGAAAAATATCTCATATGGAGGTCTAGTCTGTATCTAGTCTATAAATAAATAAATATCTTGGGAAATCTTACACGAATCGACCTAGTCCCACAGTGACCACGGTAAGCTCAATTAAGGCTTATGATGTGGGTATCTAGCGACGATATATATAATAGATAGATAGATACATATAGATACTTAAATACATAGACATCCATGACCAAGGAACAAATAGTTGTGATAAATAAATACACAAATAATGCCCTCGCCGGGATTCGAACCTGGAACCTCCAGCTTCGTAGGCAGGGTCACTACCAACTAGGCTACGGAGGCTGACAAAAATCTATCCAGAAAATACTCACTGAAACGTTGAAAATTTTTCCTAATCAAAATACGATATTACATATTGCCCAGGTAGACGACCTTATGAAGATCGCTGGGACGCGCTGGATGCAGGTCACTTGCAACCAGTGTATGTGGAGAGCCAAAGGGGAGGCCTATGTTCAGCAGTGGACGTCTTATCCTCTGGACCTCCACATGTACCGGTTAGATGCGACCTGCATCCAGCGTGTCCCGGCGACCTTCATAAGGGCGTCTGTCCATCTTGTGGGTGGACGTCCTACGCTGCGTTTGCCTAGCCGTGGTCTCCACTCGAGCACTTTTCGACCCCATCGACCATCTGCTCTGCGTGCAATGTGGCCTGCCCATTGCCACTTCAGCTTACTAATCTGGAGGGCTATGTCAGTAACTTTAGTTCGCCTACGGATCTCGTCATTTCTGATTCGATCACGCAGGGAAACTCCGAGCATAGCCCTCTCCATAGCTCTTTGAGCGACTCTGAGTTTAGAGATGAGGCCGATAGTGAAGGACCACGTTTCGGCGCCGTAAGTCATCACTGGTAACACACATTGATTGTAGACTTTCGTCTTAAGGCACTGAGGTATGTCGGACGAAATAGCCTTCATAGTCATACGCAACGGAATAGCCTTCGTAGTCTGCTCCTGTACTCGGACCGACATTGTGGCGTTGTTATACAAACACTTCAACACTTCGATGTACCGATAGTCAATGCGGCATCGCTGAAGAGACTCAAGCACTGCCCATATTTCTACCAAATCGAAGGCTTTTTCATAGTCCACAAACGCTAAGCATAATGGCAAGTTATTACTCCTCGGCCTTCTGTATAATTTGTCGCAGCGTATGTATGTGGTCTATGGTACTATAGCCTTTTCGGAATCCAGCTTGTTCGGGAGGCTGGAAGTCATCAAGTCTGTATTCGAGACGGTTCGTTGACCCTTGAAAACAGTTTATAAACATGACTCAGAAGCGTGATGGGTCTATAGTTCTTCAAAAGGCTGTTATCACCTTTTTTGAAAAACAGCACCACCTCGCCCCGGTTCCATGCTTCAGGCGTTTTGCCCTCGGACAAGACGGAATTAAAGAGCTTTTGGAGGACTTTAAGAACCGGTGTTCCACCCGCTCTCAGAAGCTCTGAAGTGATTCCGTCATCGCCCGGCGCCTTGTTGTTTTTAAGCTGCTTCAGGGCCATCCTAATCTCGTACAGACTGATGTCCGGGATATCCTCGGTGTAGTGTCGGGATAGCTTGGCTCTTGGATCTCCTACCAAACTGTCAACGGGCTTTGCGACCGAAGTATATAACTGTCCATAGAACCTCTCGATCTCACCTAAAACCTCTGCTTTTGTTGACGCTATGCTGCCATCTCCCCGTTTCAGCTTTATCAGCTGGCTTTGCCCAATAGACTTGTCCTTTGCGAACACTTTGGAGCCTTGGTTTCGCTCGATTGTCTCTTTAACCGGTTAGTATTAAAGAGACGCACGTCATGTCGCAAGGACTTGGATATACGTCTATTGAGCTGCCTATATGACTCCACGTCATCCGAAGATTCCAGCTGTAGCGAGCGTCGTTCAGCCATGAGGTTTAAAGTTTGAACGATCAGTTTTTGAGGTCTATCTTTACGGCGCGGTCTAAAAAATTTAGACCCTACCATATGGACAGTTTGTACTAGCCCACTGATGCCAAGTCCTCAAGGCAAGCAAAACGGTTAGAGAGCTCAAGTTGAAAGCTTTCGGGGTTTTGGATATGGGCTCGAGTGGGACGGAGCGTAGACTTCATCAGGCTGGACCTTTCAAGTTTAACATTGATATTCAGTGAGCCTCTGACGATTCGATGATCGCTATCGGTTTTCACCCTGTTGATCACAGACACATCACTGAATATACGTTTCCTGTCGGTCATGATGAAGTCTATCTCATTTCTCGTGGAACCATCTGGACTCAACCAGGTCCATTTCCTTTGAGGCGGCTTCTGGAAGAAAGAGTTCATCATAAAGAGTCCCTCTTTCTCCAAAAAGTCGGCCAGCCTCTGTCCTCTATGGTTCCATTGTCCATAGCCAAATGATTGTATAATTGCGAGTTATTCGACTGCCTCGTTTCTGTAGCGCATCAGGATGCTTAGCCAAGTTGCCAATCGCTAGCGCTTAAATGTCAATCGTAAGCGAAAGGCAGCTAACTGTCTTTGTCGCACTAATATGCAAGTATGACAGAGAAGAAAACTACGATACGCTAACAAGCGCTAGCGATTGGCAACTTCACCCAGGGATGTTTGCGGAGGCGCGAGTTGAATGTTTTTATGCAACAATGCGCGGGCGCGCCGCATCCTTGGTGCGCCGAGTGCGGGACAGTCCCAATACCATTCTGAGAATGATAGCTGATAAGCCAGATTGTGCCATTATGTTGCACTGTAAGGGATTGCATGCTCCCACTACCAGTATTTTGTGGTAATGCTCAAGTTTAATTGTCTCGCTTGTAAATACCTCGACTCTTGCGCAATATTAAAATCTTTCCTACTTATAGAAATGATAAATCTTTCCTACCTATGTGTCATGTAGTTACACGAAATATATAAATTTATTATTATTGTAACCGTACTCTCTCCAGTTCGATCTGGAGATAACAATAATTTTTGAATTCTGTTTAAAAATACTGTTATCTGATCAATCCGTAAGTGACACAAGCAAGTATCTTGAAGATAAGGCACATATTCAAAATGTGGAATCCAATAATGATCAAATGAAATGTCTATAACAATACCAATCTATAGTGTCAGTTTACTTTGGTTATTCGAAAATAATATTAGATTAGGTAACTGGAGTAAAATACTTCCCTCACTGAAATTGTCAGAATATTTGTTTCTTAAGATAAATACATTGTTAAAACCTATGATTTCACTACTTTTTCATTAATTTTAGAATATTAAAGCCTAGCGGTATTTGTGTTAATAACTTAACAAACACGGGATGTCTCGCTGACAACTGGGTTAGTTTACTAATAAATAATTATTCTTCTAAGATACAAGATTATCAAAATGCAAGGTTCACCAAAATTGATATAAGAAATATGTTATAACTTTTACGAGCACAGAAAGTGGTTATGAGTGCCTCTACGCAGCTAGGTTCGAATCTCGGTTAAAGTATATTACTATTTTATACCTACATGTTTATCACGTGTAAGTAGTAAAAACAATCCTTTTTGAGGTTAATCTCGTCTACGCAACTAGGTACGACCACTCTGAAAAAGAGTGGTCCGACTTAAAATATGTGTTAAAATAATATTTTCTTCGGTTACCACGAAGATTACACATGAAACAAAACTATGAAAACGGATAAACTCGCGTACCTATATTAACTAACTTCCAGCATGGCAGTCATCCGCAGACCACGAACCCTGTAAAGTGTTCGAAACGTCGGAATGAAGTTAAAGTTATAAAGTTAAAGTTATGAAGTTATAAAGTTAAAGTTATATACACGGTGCTCGTGAGCATTCCGAAAGATTTTAATGCTGAATTCCTGAGCATATGTAGAGAATTTAATGTTATATAAAATTTTCTGGATTCGGCTTGGTTCCAGAGATAATTAACCTTTTTTTCGAAATAAGTTTTTGGACGTAACTCGTCATAAAACTTATTTTTGATTACAATGCTCCCACAATGTCTACTAATATTACCACACCTTTTGCCTGGCAATCAAAAAATAAGAATAGACTTGACGAAAAAACCTGTCCGTAAAAAAAATATTTTAAAAATTAATTTTAACAAATTGTTGTTATGATAAAAAGTATTAGAAATGTTAAAAAGTATTCAAAAAGTCTAAAAAAAAAAACCAAGTAAAACAATTTTTTTTTGTGGAATTTGACATTAGGTCTCATAATATTTTTTATTTATTTTGATGTCTTGAATGCATAGTTAAAATCTTTCGCAATGCTCGCGAGCACCGTGTATAGTTAATAATACAGTATGTATCACCTCGTAGAGCAAAGAAAGGAACCCATTAATGTTTAGATCATACTAATCAACTTTTACTATGGGGCCCAACTCGAATTCGCGAAAAAAAACTCTCCCATACAACGTGTTCATGATCACGCAATCAAAATGTATGAAACTGTCAACATTATTTCGTGAATTCGGGTTTGGCCCCATAGTAAAAGTTATTAAATATGATCTAAACATTAATGGGTTTCTTTCTTTGCTCTACGAGGTGATACATACTGTATAGGTACGCGACTTTACCCGTTTTCATAGTTTTATTTCATATGTGTTAAAACATAAACTTACCTGTAACTGCCCCAATTCGAACAAATCATTGCAAAAATAGCATTCACTGTCCTTCGCCTTCTTATCAATTGTAGCACTCATTTTGTCATTTGGCTGATTCAGGTATCTTTCAGGAGCACCCCACTGTATCCTAAACTATATCAATAAACAAATACTAATCGAATACTTAATGCACAGTTTGAAGTAAAAGTCTGTCCCTTAGTGTTTATTTACATTTAGACTTTAGACCAATTTACATCACCATCAAAATAACGTCAAAACATAATTTCAGTCACTGAAACGCTATTTACACGAAATGCTAAACTCTTATTTCGATCCCAACTCCATTAACCACATACACATGAAATACACCAAGTTTTCCTCGAAAACAGTTATTATTTCCTTTATTACACTTTTCCCGTCAAACGAAACAATGGTATTTGGTATAAAACATGCCGAAACTGCTGTCAGTTCTGCGAAGTGAATCATAGGTATCTGATAAGGTATCTCTCATTGATATTTGATACGGGGCGTTGTCAGTGATAACGGTGAACTACGACAGGACTCTTGTTTGCTTCGCTTAGCTAACTTCTAACTACAAACCAAGTGTTGAACCCCTGTATGTACGTAGCCAGCCAGGTAGCCAACAATCATACGACCCGCCTGATGGAAAGCAGTCACCGTAGCTTATAGACCCCTGCAAACCCAGGGCTGTCACATGCGCGTTGCTGGCCCATTAAGAACATGTAACTCCTTTTTTGATGAACCCCATACTGTAGTCCATCGGGAAAAGCTCGGCATAACTCACATTATTCACATTTATATTTATTGAAAAGATGAATATTTTTCGATAACGGTGTATTAAAAGTGTTTGATGGGTACATATTTTTTATTGAAAAATTTGTTTTATTTTTTTTAATTTCGTACCCTGAAAACGGTGTCGGCCATGATGAGACGTCATATAATAAGATCTTAAACTAACTTCATGTCGAATCTTATACGAGTGAAATTCGCCATGGACAATTGGACATGTATAGGCATGTAGCTTTGCTGTGACATTGACATAACATAAGTGACATGTCAAATGTTTGTTTTCGGTTTGAGTGACGTCACACCACAAATAATCTAAGCTTTAACATGGCTATACTTCGTTTCTTTTAAGATTAGAATTATCTGTCAAACGGGTGAACAAAGAAGCAGTTGTCGTAAACCTTCCTTCTTCGATTTCGGCCGATAACACTGAATTTCTTGGAACTTATGTACATTCATATCATTTGATATTTACCGATAGCTGAACGCATAGTTTTCACATTTATTATTAATTTGTTAGCAAAACCGTATTTAAAAAAAATTAAAAGTGTTTTATAAGCAAGATGGCGGCAATTTAGAAAAAAGCTAAATATTGAAGGTTTTCGTTTAGTGTTTGGCGGTTTTTAACTAAGTATTTTTTTATAAATTTGTAACTCATATCGTACCGATTTTATATTTACTGAATTTAATGAAGTTTACAGTCTAAAATTTAACAATATTTGCATATTTAATCTAGCTTACATTATGTACTCCCAGTACTTTTAAAAGTCATGCATTTAAGGATTAAAACTATCGGTATAAAAGCGGACACGGTGTTATAAAGACTGAGCAGATGACAATAGTAAGACAACCCTACCCATCGGCAACGTCGTTTAGTATTTGTCGCCATTATGGGCGGCTTTAATCTAACGCTCTAACGTAGTTTGAATTTGGTAACTAATTAGAAAATAAAACTCAGGTGACAATGATGACATACTCTACATAGTTTTATTCACTGTCAGTGCAAGAGTCCGAGGACTCGGAACCACCAACGTTTATAGTAAAATTTTCCACAGTGTAATCTATTATATTAACTAATTTAATTTAAAAAACTTATTTTCTCTTAAAATGTTGTATACCGTGCCAAAGATAATGCCAGCAGTCTCAGCAGTCTTTTACACACGGTCCGATTTAGTGGAATATTCCTTTCTATGGCACATTACTAACACTAATTTGTAAATATTCACCACCACCCGCTTTTCACTGGCAGTCAGAGGATTTTGCTTTTGCCATTTCTTCTTTAGAGATGAAAAAACGTTAGCCGGAACTGGCTGCGACTTCATCAATTTTAAATGTGCACGAACAAACAAAATATCTAAAATTCTAAATATGTAGATCAACAATTAATAACGAAATTGAATAAAAACGATAACATCAATCTTTAAGTAAGCTAACAGCAATAGAAAACACAACCGACTCAACCGACAAATCGAATAACAGAATAGTGACAGTGACGTTTTAAAATTGTGTGAGAACTCTGCCTCTTTAGGTTTTTTGATGTACAACCTTTCCATGAAAAATTGTAAGCGCAATTTATTCAAATTCTTATCTTTTCATCTTAGAATAAAAATTAACTAACATTATGTTTCTTATCTGTTCACAACACTGAGTAATGTATGTATTAATATAGCATGATAATTAATACGTGATATTTAATAACTCGTATTCACTGTTCGATCCGCAGAATGTGCCTGTAAAAAAACCTTATATCTCGTTCTGCATAGGTCTTTCTAATGCTAAAAAAAACGAAATCGTTTTCGCCCGGTAACGAAAGTTTAAATTTTAAGTTATAATTTTGCGGTTTTCTAGATCGTGAAAAAATATATTTATATATTTTTTCCGTTAATCAGATATTGATTAATAATATAAGACAAACTTTAAAAATGGGTCAAGTAGTCTATTATGTGTGGCCCACAAAAAAAAATGTTAATTCGAACGTAACTGACACAGGGAAACAACATTTGGTTAGTAGAAGGCCTTCTGCGATGGCTAAGCTATGCAAATAAGAGACTCAGAGGCTTTACTAAGCAATGGATAGTTGGATACGCCACGCTAGACGTTCATCATCTCACCGACGTCTATAGGTATAACCTTGGATAAACCAGTATAAGAGTGGCCCCTGAAGGCTTATCGCGAACTACGATTAATAGTTGCCTCCCTGTCACTCTTACGTTCGAATTCACAAGTGCGAGGTTCACAAGTACGCTCTCTGGGGCCCGTTTCTCGAACGCTTGTAACTTGTAATACAAGTGGAAGTCTCTTTTTAACACTATTAATTAGATAAGGACTTCCGCTTGTAGGTATTACAAGTTACAAGCTTTCGAGAAAAAGGCCCCTGATAATCCATAGTTCTTATGAAGCAAACACACGCATAATGTGGTTCGTATTGAACCGACCTGTATAAAACAGTGAGCTGGATTAGCGTGTAGCCTACACTCACAAACACAACTATTAAGTTCACAGCTGGACATAGGCCTCTCCTATTGTCTATGCGACATGCGTAGACGCATTAGGAGATAAGGCATTAGTCGCCGTGTGGTGCCGGCAGTAAGAATACATTCGTCACTACCCCAACTCCTCCTATGGGTGTCGTAAGAGTCGACTAAGGGATTGAAGTGTTACAGTCTATTATTTGATAAAAGATTTATGATGGGCAGCAGTGTCATGTCATCATAGTGGACACTACTGCGATCGCCAATCCGCTTACCCAGCGTGGCGATTATGGGCATTTACTTCTTAATGCGTCTATACGCATAGTTGATAGGAGAGGCCTACGTCCAGCAGTGGACTATCATAGGCTGATGATGATGTATTAGGAGATAAATGCCCGTAATCGTTACGCTGGGCAATCGGATTGGCGATCGCAGTAGTGTGTCCGCTGATGTTGCTGCTGCCCATCATCAATCTTTTATAAATGAATCGTCAGTACACTTCAATCCCTTAATCTTGGGAAAGACTTGGGTGGTGACAAATGTATTCTTACTACAGTTACAAGGCGGCGCGTTATTTTTTGGTAATAAATAATATAAGCAGCATACGCCTTGGTATCTAAAAATACAACACATTTAACTGATCACTCGCCAGTGATATTTGTAGAATTGTTATCAACTATGATATGGGAGTGCCTGATAAAACATGTGTTGCAATATCCTCAAAGGTGATCGAGGTATATTTTGCAGACATTTCTGCATCTGTTGTTTTCCAACCTAGTATGGGTAAGTAGTTGGTTTTTTTTATTTTGTTTTCCGGGAATATCAACTATAATTATTATTAGTAGCGTCTTCGCATTTACGAAATTATAGCCATTAAAAAAAAATCTGCATTAATTTGCGGGACATGGGTACGAATCCTATAGACGAGTAGGTATATTCCTAAGTTCTGGATGTGTTTCTGTATCATATACCTACTCTATCTAGGTACCACGTATTGTATTAGGTTAACAAGTTAAACTTTTTCAGCATTTTCTATTATTCAATATCAACGTATCACATTCAACGTACCAAAACCAAAGTAATTTGTTAAGGTGGTGGTGGTGGAAGGTGTCAGCCTCCGTAGCCTAGTTGGTAGTGGCCCTGCCTACGAAGCTGGAGGTTCCGGGTTCGAATCCCGGCGAGGGCATTATTTGTGTATTTATTTATCACAAATATTTGTTTCATGGCTGTCTACGTATTTAAGTATCTATATGTATCTATCTATTATATATATCGTCGCCTGGTACCCACATCACAAGCCTTAATTGAGCTTACCGTGGGTCTAGGTCGATTTGTGTGAGATGTCCCAAGATATTTATTTATTTATTTATTTTATTATTTATTTATTTACACCAAACGATCGAATGCTCATTCTATCCCCCACTCTACGAAATCAACGAATTTCGACGAATCACGTTTTGTGTAACGAACGAATTTCGTAGAGTGGGGATAGAATGAGCATTCATTCGTTTGGTGTAAATCCACCTTAATGCCGCGTTTTCACTTAGTGTTCTGAGCGAGTATTCGCTTGTTCGCGGGCTGACGAACGACCATTTTGCTATGTGAATTACTGTTTCATTTCATCTGCCCAATAAAGAACGAATGAAAGAAAGAAAGAAAGAAAATTTAGTTTATTAACACAATACAACTTATAATAGGTTTGCTCACTCAGAACACTAAGTGAAAACGCGGCTTTACATACTCGAATGAATCAATTAAGAAAAGGGTTATGGCGTAACTTAATCTAGGTAGGTACAGTCAAGGGCATTAATAGGGTTACTTTTTCACCAGTACAAAAAATCAACATACGTAATAATAGTCCAAGTTACAGAATACTAGCATTTTTTGTTACTACCCCTTTAGAACAAAAAAACTAAAATACCGATGTTTGAACTTATCCGTAAACCTAATAAGAAAATTGGACGCATTACGCATTATCAATGTACATAACTAGCAAAACACACGAACTGGAAAAACACAAATCTTACTTGATCCCAAATCTTCCTTCATACTTGCACTAAGGACAGAAACTTTCTTCATTGAGGCGTATTTAAACACTTGAAATCAACTTTATGCACAATGATTGGAATAAAAAAAACATACCTAATTAATGGAGTCCATTTCTCATACTAATTAATTAATTCACATACTTAAGCAAGTGTTCAAAATGTTGGCCGTGGTTATCTGAACACACTCTTGCCCGTTTTTGAATGTTTCCTTCGATATTTCCCAACACAAGTCTGTAGTTCTCACTTTTAAGTTCATCAAATGCACTTATTATTAGATTTTTTAAGTCTTTTAAATTTTGGGCCTACTCTCACCCCACAAAAACAGTCACACGGGGTCAAATCTGTTGACCTGGCTGGCCATGGCTATAACACTGGCATTTTCCAGGCGGGGCACACTTTCTTCAGCGTATAGCCGCTGGGCTGCCACTGTATTTTCCCCAATGAGAAAATAACTACGAACCATTTTGTACGAGCAATTTCCGACTGAAGGTAGTACAATGCGGCGCGCGTGCACACACCTACGTCAACCGTGAGACTGACCGTGACCTAGTCACCGAGATTGAGGTAACTGCTATGTTGCCAACTCATGCGCAGGTCGCTCACCCCTTTCCGCCGCCCTCTGCGTCCCGCACCCCGTTGACGTCTTATCATTTAGTAAGCCCATTATTTTGCATTTGCATGAAGGATAAATGAATAATAAATGAAAAAAAAAATATCAATTTTATTTGATAAATGTGATCGATTATCGATACTAAATATGTGGGAAAATTTATTGTACCGGTGAAAAAGTAACCCTGTATATATGTACACTTCTCCATACTGATCCCTTACAAATATGTCTATATATTAATGCACTCGACTGTACTATTTACAGTGTGCTTTCCATGAGCTGCCGTCGCGCTATTAACGCTGACTTATTTTCTCTCTGTCCCGCTCATACTCGCCCATTGGTGTGAGCGAGCCGGATAGAAAGTAAGTCCGCGTTGTCGAGTAACGCTGACGTAACTGTTACTTGCCACCAGCGAACGGAAAAAACATAGAAGGTGAACTAGCTCCGAAAAGTGACGCCTCGAAACCGGATACATGGGCATCGATCTATATGACATGACATAGAGCCTTAGTATACAAATGGCTGACACGTCGCGCGGTCTTACTGACAGCTGGCGAAAAAATCTCAAAACTAAGTAAATATGACCCGTTACGCCGTCAAATGCACAGAAGACGCTGACACAAGCACCATAAAAAAGATGGAATCACATTTCACAAGAAATAGTCTCACTACATTTTATTTTAAATTTATTTGTTTTGGGGCAATTTTATATGGGGATGGTATAATGCCACCTTTTGCTCTGCCATGTACTCTGGCATCCTAGCACGTATGTCCGTTCATTATTTAAATGTAGTACCTATGCTGTGCTAGTAGGAATTACAATGGCGACAGCTCATACAATCAAATAATACCAAATTTTTAGTAAAAATGTGCAAATCATCGTGATAGCATTTGCAATGACGATAAAATAATATGTGCAGTTTCAGTTGTATGAGAAATT
The DNA here is from genome assembly GCA_025490895.1 of Thaumatotibia leucotreta. Lineage (NCBI taxonomy): Eukaryota > Metazoa > Arthropoda > Insecta > Lepidoptera > Tortricidae > Thaumatotibia > Thaumatotibia leucotreta. The sequence goes on along the minus strand of JALPQI010001277.1, from coordinate 66,915 downwards.
GTTTTTTTTTGTTTTTACATTGAACATAATTATTAGTTTAGTTTATTTTTATTATATTTTCCTTCGTCTACATTTCTAAACAGTAGCTTTCTATAGATGCTGTCAAATAAACCAAAACCATCTCCTAGCCGTCGTTTCTCTAAATTTGTAGCATACACTGAAATAAAATTTGGTGAATATGTTCGCCGTTTGTTATTTAAAACTGGTAAAAGTGGAGTTTTAAATAATTAGGTACAAGTGATACAACATAGAAATGTAACAGAAAAACCTGAGGTATTTTTTAAGATTCTACTGTTATGTAGCAGTAGAATCTGCATAGCCAGCCTATATTCAGGTTATGGAGACGAGATCGGGGATAATAAATAGCAAGAATATATAGAATATTCGAAAAAATATTTATATTAATAATTAATTTTTTTTAAATATTTTGTGTCTTGAATTGCTTAATTCAACAACAATAACAACAATGATTGTTGTTATTATTGTCCACTTGTTTTTCTGTATTCATCACGGGAACGCAGAAAAACAAGAAGCAAATTAATTTATTACTGAATATTTTATTTCAAGTAATCGCAATAAAAATGTGTCATGTAAAAATTGCTCTCCATTGCATTAAACCGTTTACGAACAATGCGTTCTTAATGACACATGTATTCTGGTAACGATCGCCATTTTGTAACCAACCAATCAGAACGCACTGTTTTGACGTTGACCAATTATATTTATGGACATTTGCGTAATTTAAACCGACCTCATCGTTTTAACGATTTTCATTGGTAGCTTAGTACACATGCGTATATCCAGTTATTGCCCGTTATATGAACAGAATTTGGTATGAAGGGATGCTTCTATGTTTTTTTCCTTCGCTGCTTGCCACTCATAGTACGGCTACTGTATGCTTAGACAAGTTGCCAATCGCTAGCGCTTAATCGTCAATCGTAAACGAAAGGCGACGAGACGAAAGTTACCTGTCTTTGTCGCACTGATATGAAAGCGTGAGAGGGAGGGAAAACTACGATACGCTACTAAGCGTTAGCGATTGGCAACTTTTGGTCTTACATAATGCTGATTTCTGAGTAATTGTGTTATGTGTTAAGGATTCTGTGCATGTGTCGCAGTTGCGTGGTTTTCTATTTAAGTGTTCATTACTTTCCCTATCACGGGAATCCAAAGTGACATTTTAAGTGATTTAAGGAGCTGTCAACTTCACTCAAGGTGCTCATGAGGAAAGGGAAACATTTGAACAGCATATTCCTCGACCTAAGAGGCATAAGGTCGGTTCTGTGGGTATGAGATATATCTAAATTCGACATTGTTTTAAAAGCATAAAGTTACACTTACAAGTCAGAGAAATTGCTAAATCCGACCTTATGCCTTTCATGTCGAGATTTCTGAAGCTAAAAGAAGCAAGAAATGTTATAAAGTGTAGGTCAAATCTGCAAAAAAAAATGTTTTGTTTTAGTATTTCTAGTTCCTTCGCGATTTAGATTAGGTTACTAATGCAATTCAATTTAGGATCTAAACTGAATCGCATTAGTAGGTACGTCATGGTAACCCCCCTGGTCTCTACTGCCATGGCATTAGAATGCATGGTCAGTTAACATATTTGAGCATCCAAATGATTGATATTATATTATTATAAAATGATAAGCTATATAGGTAGTATAGTATAGGTATACAGTGTGTGGCCTACAACCGGGGTGAAAATTTAAACGGTGCATTAATAAGCTGATCAACAATCATTTCCACACATTGTAATTAAAAAAAAAAAAAATTGTAATTTTTTGTTCATGTATTTTTCATTATTATGGGTTCATTTACTTGAATTAAAAGTTATCAATAACTTATCATTTTTGAATCATTGAAAAATGTACAATTTTTTTTTTAAAACCGTATCAAATTAGTGTAAAAATGCAAACAAAATTATTGTTATGACTTCCTACCTGGTATACTATCAAGATGTCTTGCGACTGACAAGCTACGACATCGTGATGCCAAGATCCAGTACTAAAGGTCCATAGCTTTGAATGACAATATCTCCGAACTTAACCACTTTGAAACACCGGGACCTTTACAGGATTATTGCTGATAGTCTAAGGAGTCACTCATTTCATTTTTCTCCCGTGTTAAAGACCACACACTGTATAGGTAGCTATATAGGTAATATAGTCCCACAATGTCGTAACAGATGTGCTTACCATAGAAAAAATCTATTACGAAAGACTCTGGTTGTCACGGGATTCGAACCCGCTTCCTCTGGATTGACGGTCCAACGTGCTTCCAATTACACCAGACGACCTTCCGTCGATCACAACGAATTTAGTCAATGGTATTGTGAAGCTAATCACTAGCGACATCCGTACTTAATGTTTCGAAGGTACTACAACCTTAAGCCACTCAAAGACGTGTGTCTACCACAATCGTCCGCAAACTCGACAACTCTCCGTTGCGTTGAATTTGCTATAGAGGGCGCTGTTATCAATTCGTGATTAGAAAACATCAATTTGTTTTTATAATTAAACAAATTGATGTTGGTGTTCCTTTTTTACAATTCGGATAATCCCACAATATAGTTTAATAATAATAATTATATAATACAGTATAGGTAAATTTAGGGTGATTATTTGAACAGGGTTCTAGGGACAGACTTTCACTACGGAGACAACCAAGAAATCGCGAAAAAATCTACCTACTAATTATTAGTTAATCGATTCTTAATTGATAGTAAAGTGTTAATTAAATCATAATTAGGAGTTTTTTAAACGACTTCAAAAAGGAGGATGTTCTCAATTCGACTGTTTTTTTGTAAGTACAAATAAATATCTTGGAACATCTTACACAAATCGATCTAGTCCCACGGTAAGCTCAAATTAAGGCTTGTGATGTGAGTAGGTACTGGGTACCAAGGCATGATAATATATTATAATATTTATAATAGATAGATAGCGAAATAAATAAATAGACATAAAATATTTATTTTTGTAATATTTATATTTATTTCGACCGGAATCTCCAGCTACGTAGTCGTGTATATTAGGTAGGTACCACTACCTATTCGATATCTCCGAGAATTTGTGAAGCGATTTTGTTTATCGAATGCGTATAAGTAATACAAGTACACTTAGCACTGTTTGTATGTCAGTTTGTCGCCGCGAGATAGATTTTCATATTTTACTAATTAAATAAATAAAAGAGAGATGAACAGTCTATCTCGCAGCGACATACTACCGCACTCATCCTGTGCTAAGCTTTCTGGGTGGTTGCAAAAATCGGTGGAAGTCGATTTTTAGAGGAAGCAGGGGGAATTGCGTTCACTTAAGGGAAAATGCCCATAGTTTTATAAATATTAACATTTATTATTTGAAAATCAAACATAACATTAGCGGGCCTAATCGGTCACTAGAAACGTAACACAAAAAAATGTAACATCTTTCAGATAAGGAGAAATAAAAACTTTAAATAAAAACATTTTTTAACGGCATTACCCTCGGCTATGGGTAATGCCGTTCGGGCAATGGGGTTATGGCGCTCAAACCGAAATTGGCTGAAAAAATATAATTGAGATCAATTTTCTTTAATCAACAGTTAGAAATCAACCCTTAACAACTTATTTAGCAATGCTTATCATAGTGATGTATAAGTTATACATGATAGCAAGGGTTTTATTAACATAATCAACATATAAACATGAATATAAGTTTAGGCACAGAAATCGCATATGTAACCCTCTGCTGAATCCCACCCCGAGCACATAGCGTGGCTCCATAGTCCGCATACGGTACAGCGGTACCATATCTCATTATTCTGCCCAAATTCCTTGCATATATTGCACATGTTATTGTCGTTACCATCATCATCCATTTCATCATTACTGTTGTCGTTGCAAATAATCGGAATTTGGTTCACTATCAGACTCTGATATACTTTCTTATAAAACTTTACGTCTGTATCCTTTTCTAACGACGTTCTTTCCTTCAGGTGCCTTCTAATTTTTATTATTCTTAACTTTTTTATTGCTGTTCTTATTTTTAAAAACCGTTGCTGCTGATATGTTAGAATCTTATGTTTTGTTCCTAATCTCTTCTTGTTTAAACCCTATCTTTTTGTTTATTTTGTCCTTCTGATGTATTTTTTTGGTATTTTTTCGATTTCCTTTTTCTTCTAAAACTGCTTTCTGAGCACGACGATTTCTGGGCATTTCTGTAAGAAATATATAAGTGGTCAATGGCGTTCACTCGGGGGTAATGGCGTTCATCTGAGCGTTAATACCCCAAACGGCCGTTTCGTATTAAATAAAAAAATTAAAATTTTACACGTTAAATTATGCAACAATAACAACCTTGCCTATAAGTTTATTAGTATTATAATAATAATAACGAGAAATATATCAGGAAAATAAGTCAAATTGAAACTTACCGATAAAAACATCCAGCGAAAAATAAGATCGAAGAAGCTCCAAACAATTACACAACTGTCACTCTCACGTGTTTCGGCGGGACTGCCAGGACCGGTCGCCACTTGCTCAAGCGTCAATCCCCGCGCCCTTCCTCCCACACGCCGCCATTATACATAGTAGTTTTATCTAGTTATCGTGGTGACTGCCATTACCCAGTGACCGGTATTGCCCCTGCTTCCCCTAATTTGGTGATTATTGCATTCGGTTGACAAGCAAAACTCACTAAGTAACAAATAGCTACTTGAAATAAAGCTCTTATCTCAGTTCTGATTTAATACTGACATAAGAGGTTGCTAAGAGTAGTGACAGTTTTTATAGTGAGTTTTGCTTGTCAGCCGACGATTTCTTTATTGTTTCCGTGAGTTACTTAGACTCATGGTACATACATACCTCACAATTCATGGTATGATGGTAAGCAAAAGCATACAGTTTCATAATGCCACCGTCGCGTGGCCGCAGTTTACAAAACACGACACGACGAATTCAACACGTGTTTAGATTACGTGGGTTCTCAGTTACTTTGCTACTACTTTAACCGTTATTTTCAAATCTGTGTGTGTATCATGAACTAGCACCGTAACAACGTAGACTATACGTATACCATTTTACAGTTGAATGTAGCAAAAAGGTAACAAACCTGCTAACTTGAATTATTATATTACATAATCAAATCACACACTTTCAGAACACAATCTTGGTTTTATCACCAATTTAAAACCTTAATCCTGAAGTTCACATACATTTTTTTTTAATTATTGATAGGCATTTATAAGCATTAACGTTAAAATATACAAGGTGTAAGTCTAATACGGGCGAAGCTCTTAACGGGTGTTAGTTTAGGACATAAAAAGTACATTTAGATAACTTTTACTTACAATTATAATATTTATAATAATAAACATTTATTCGTGACGCACAAGACAAAGACAGTATATACAAAATAGATGACAAAGAATAGTTGGAGCACCACGAAATGGACCCAACTCAGCGTACCTAGTGCTAACCCGAAGGCCAGCGCTGATCTTCCGTAGTAGGGCCCAATTACAACAATTAGAGCAACAAAATTATCCATACAAAATAATTCGGCGCGCAATGTAGAGTAACACACTCAAGTTAAACGCTCGTTGACAGCTAATTTCAAAAGCAGATGACATAACTGCCATATCAATAATAACAAAAATATTCGTACCTACCTACATTGCTGCTCTGAAAATCTTAAAAAAATTCTGTAGGGTCGTAATAAGGTGTTACTTAAAAAAAACCTCGTAATTCATGATTACACTGATGAATTCCATGCCTGGTTTAATTGATCGCCCGTATTAGATTTACACGCGGTAGGTACCTATATGCAAACGGGTTTCACGATATTTGTCAAAGTTGTCAAATACTGTAGAAAGTCAGGTAGGTATATTTGTTTAGGTACACTGTTTTGTTTTCGACTGATGAACACTACCTACCTACTACAGAATACTTGGATGGTTTTATGATGAATGTATTGGTTTTATGGTTAATTAGGTGTTTAATTTATGATACAAAACAATATTTGTTAGTATTGTATCAGAGCCAAATTAAGTTAAATAAGTATAAATTAATGACCCACGAAAGGTATTTCCTGATTACCTTTTTGAAACAATTGTGTGTCGTTTAATTGTTTTGTTTTGAAGTAATATTATGTTATAATGAGATTTATTTTAATTATGAAGTACTATTTTAAGTTGTGGAGATAAAGATCCAAAATTATTGCTTCTTATACTCACCCAGGAGTGGATCCAATGAGAGCACTTGCCCACCCTGATACAATGAATGAATGAAATGAATTTATTAGCACAAAACATAACTTAGAATTATACGTATATTAGGTACATAAAAACAGAGATATCGAAGTTGTGCCAAAGGGTCCTCACTCAGCTTGTTGTCACGTATACAGGGCGTCCCACGGCGATGCCACATGGAGGGAATGTTTGTATGTTTCCTCTGACAAGGCGATATTTTTTTTTCATACAATTTTTTTCAAAAAAAAAAGTTGAATGCAATTTTACTAAGTCTTAAAAATAAAATGAAGTCTTCTTTCAGCAAAATACGCTATCTATGATATTTAAGGTACTTTCCCTCCATGTGGCTCCGCCGTGGGACGCCCTGTATAGTGCACCGCAGGGCACACTACGTAACGCTGATTTTCAGTGAGGCCCGATACTACACCTAGGTGCCCTGCCTGTGTCTGATACTATGCCTATAAGGGCATTTTAAATTAATGGATTGATGATAACGATTATGGAGTAATACTCGTAGATTATACGTTTAGTATACCTACCCAATACAGAAACAGCTGATCAAATGGAAAAGACCTATGCAATAGCAACAGTGTGTTAACTGTAATTAACGATATTATCCAATCTTAATTACATAAACGCTTCGGGTTTTCCTACCTAAGGGTACCTTTATAATATACAGCGTGTATTTTTTTTATATTATCTTACTCCAAACAGCTGGAATCATTAGTAAAAACCCTTCTTCTAAATACATTTTCATAATTACATACCTACTTCCTAATAGGTATCCGACTTATTTTAATGTTTTTTAAAACAAAAATATTAAAAAACAATAACTATTTTCTTCGGTTTCCCGAGGATTACACATGAAATAAAACTATGAAAACGGATAAACTCGCGTATATTAACTAACACCCATATGTCATCCACAGACCACGAACCCTGTAAAGTGTTCGAAACGTTCGGAATGAAGCAATCGAAATTAGCTAATTATACGCGAGTTTATCCGTTTTCATAGTTTTATTTCAAACAATAACTACTTAGGAATAATATTACCTACAAACTAAATCTTAAAAAATAAATTATCAAAAGTAATATTAAAATATTAACTTAAATAAAATTAAACCTAAAAAACATCCAAACCGCCCCGATTGGTTCCCAACGCAAAGGTGCCCATAACGCTCGCAGCGTTTCCGCGCTGAATTCGTTAGTTATTAATAAAAAATTTAAACTATGTATGTAGTTAGTTTACTCGTGTTATATATATTTGTGTATTATATGTAGGTATAGATATGGTATATTTATGTTTTTGTTTATATTGGATGTAGCACCGCCCACAATCTCTGTGCTTTGCCTTAAGTTTGACTGTTAGAGAATATAGTTCGCCTTTTGTACGTTAAGTTTTACTTTTGTGCAATAAAGTTTATATAAATATATTTTTTTACGTAACTTTGACTTAGTAATAAATTCATTTTATTTAATTGCACACAAAAAAAAACAAATAGAGAACCTCCACTTTATTGTAGTCGGTTAGTAAATTAATGAAATGACGAGACTGGAACTCTGGGTTCTCGGTCAAAGGCAAACTCGAGTTAAACGCTCGTTGACAGGTAATTAATTTCAAAATCGAATGACAAAACGGTCATAACAATGTTTACAGCTGTACTCGTATATTGCTGCTACGAAAATCTTTAAAAAATAACTATGGGGTTATCTAGTATAAAAAGTAGTAAGTCTAATATAAAAAATCTCTTAATGAATTATTAAGATGCATTCAGACCAAACGAGCATTCGCTGTTCTATCCCCCACTCTACGAAATCAACGAATCACGTTTTGTGTAACGATCGAATTTCGTAGAGTAGGGCGTTAGAATAGCGAATGCTCGTTTGGTCTGAATGCACCTTAACACTATGAATCCTATGCCTGGTTTAATTTAACGCCCGTATAACATTTGTTGTGTTTGTCATCAAATGAGATCCGTAGGCGAACTAAAGTTACTGACATAGCCCTCCGGATTAGCTAGCTGAAGTGGCAATGGGCAGGCCACATTGCACGCAGAGCAGATGGTCGATGGGGTCGAAAAATGCTCGAGTGGAGACCACGGCTAGGCACACGCAGCGTAGGACGTCCACCCACAAGATGGACATACGACCTTATGAAGGTCGCCGGGACACGCTGGATGCTGGTCGCATCTAACCGGTACATGTGGAGATTGTGGAGGTCCAGAGGGGAGGCCTATGTTCAGCAGTGGACGTCTTATGGCTGAGATGATGATGATGATGATAACATTTGTACCTCACTGCACTGAACCTTTATCGTATTACACACGATAGAGGTCCAGTGTCTCCATAGATATAAAGTTTAGAATTTTTCTGTTACTTTTTTACTATATTTTTTATCATTGTCGTCCATGATACAGAACGAAGTGTTGCGTCTAGGTGCCTGTCGTGTCGCATAACGTCGATTGTCCTAAAATTTTTTGGCCGAGAATGTTTGGCATAATATTACATGGCATACTACTTGTTTAGGCTACTTAATTTTGCGCATACACGTTTAAAATACCTACACCATATTAATTCTAATATTGATTACTCGAACGTCAAATGACCTAAAGCAGAATAATCCTAATGTTCATTGTAATAAATATTGTTTTCCCTACTACTCGAACTATCAATTTTCACTGTGCCTACTTTTATCATGTCCGAAATTTCATTCAAATATGCATTTTAATAACAACATGCAAAACATTTGAACAACAGGGTGAATGGTTAAAAAAAATGTTCAAGTAATAAACCAGGGTAAAACCGACGGGGATTGGTTAGGTTTCGAAGCTAGGGCGGAGTGAATGGCGTAGTCTATAAATACTTAAGTATTTTTAATCAATTGTTTACACATCCTCATACTTACAAAACCAAAAAAGGGGGGGACGGGGGGGCGAAGCAGGTTCGTTAGGTGCCTTTTATCCCTTAGAGCAGAAATAGAAGCGCGGGGCTTCGTCTACCGGTTCCCAGGTCAAAATTGCTCACTACAATTCTTTGAACAACAGGGCGAATTATTTCGTAATAGTTAAGTATAAGGAATAAAACAATATTCTTAAAGTTAGTTAAAGGTAGGTAATCACTTTTAGTACATTAAATAGTAGGAACATTACCATTATGCACAATAATTTATCGATACATAGGTATACATTAGACACGAAAATCATTAGGACAAACAATATTTAGAAACAACCAAGTTAGGATTAACAATTTCGGCATAACAAAAATATGCACAACAATGTTTGTGCCATTCATTTTTCGGCGTAAAGTTGTTATGCGACAAATTTTACGAAATAAAAACATTATGCCACCCGATATAGACCCGTTGCGTCTATCTCGCACTTGTGACGTCGTACGTAAGTGTGACACGGAAGCAATATTTTGTTCGGGGTTCGCGGTAGGACCTCGGCTCCCTTTCAGATTAAGATAATGTTAATCTATGTTATAGCTAATATCATTTTTAGTACAGATGATGTACTTTTTAGGCTCTAGTGCGAGAAGTGGGTCATTTTATGTCAGGTCCAAAATTTCGGAGGGCCATCTGTACTAAAAAACGTCGTACGAGACACGTGCAAAAACGAAATTCGTAACTCGTGTCGATTTAAAATACTCCCTACCGGTCGTGTTTTAAAAAATCGCCACTCGTTCAGAATTTTTGGGTGTTTATCGCACTTGTGTCGTAATGTACTACGAGTATTTCCTAATTAATGCGGAAAAGTAAACTTTGCGCAAATTTCTCTTTTTGAGTCACATGTTATGGAAAAAGTCGTTCGATATACGTATCAAAACTGCTTTTAAATTCGGGTGATTTTGAAAAAAAAATTGCACTTGCATCGAAATGTACTATTATGTATTGATAATGTCAAACAATGTTAATTATAAGATAGTTGTGCCCCTGCAGGGTCCATAATTCCATGTAATCCATATTATGTACATGGAAAATTTTATATGTGTGCAATAAATGCTTTGATTTGATTGTCAAAAAAAAGGAATTCTGTAGGTTATTGTAAAGAACGAATCATCAGATTAATATTACATTACGACACAAGTGCGAAAAACATGAAATTCGAAACGAGTGGCGATGTTTTAAAACACGACCGATAAGGAGTGTTTTAAATCGACACGAGTTTTTGCACGTGTCTCGTACGACGTTTTTTAGTACAGATGGCCCTCCGAAGTTTTGGACCTGACGTAAAATGACCCACTTCTCGCACTAGAGCTTAAAAAAGGCACCAACTGTACTAAAAAATGTTTTGTTTAATAAGTTATTTTTATCGTTACTTAAAGTAGTAGTTCCGTAAAATATAACACTTAAAAACCAAACTTTGTCGCGGTCTCCCAAGCCTAACTAATGGCGCCAAAAAAAAGTTGACAGATTTTTTTGCCATACAATGAGATTGTTTACTCCATTATAATTTGATTATGCAGTATAAATACATAACCTGTATTTACCTCTCAGTTTCAACTCGCATTGATCCAACTTGTTCGTAACTTTAGACAGTAGTTGTCTGCCGGCTTGCGCAAGCGTCGCACGCGCACGTTGGCCGCGCATTAGTTGCGCGCGAGTGTTTTTAATTACGTGGATGTTCTTGTGCTATATTCTGTGGAAAAGGGTGTTTTATACAAGTTCTGTTGGTGTAAGTCTTATTGCTCTTTGTTTTGATTTAGTTTATAAATGTACGTTAAGTCATTAGTCAAATGAGTTCTTTTGGTATTATTATTTTGGTGATTAGGTACTTTCAATTTGTTTATTTCTAATGATATATCATAACATCACGTATTTTAATCATACATCAATAGGTATGCGTTATAGTTTTTACAATTTTGCGTCGAAAGACAAGCCCTTGAGGTATGCTTTTAGGTATATCTTTTTTGTTATTGTTGTTTTGATTTTATACACTGCGTTTTTTAGCGTTAGATATACCTATGGTTAACCATCTTGCCGTGTATTTTATACGATTAACTGAAACTGTTTATAAGAAATAATTTACATTAATGAAATCAAACAATGGAAACGGATTATATCGCGTAGTTACTTAAGTAATAATTATAAGCCGACGTTTCGAACTCTTTATAACGTTCGTGGACAACGGGTGGCTCGAAACTAAATAATGTAATGGCTTATTTTCCTTGTGACTTTATGCTAATGCTTAAAAACGAACTATAGGGACCTATATAAATTTCGGATACAGTCAAGGGCATGAATATGTGGAAAACCTCTCCTGTCTGAAGCATAAGGTCTAAAATTGTATAACTAAATTGGACGATTTTTTTACTTTCGAGCGCTCGAATAATAAAATGATAGTAAATAATAAATACGGAGTATGGGCTACATGCTAATTAAAAAAGTAAATAAAGGCCTAAACAATTTGAAACTTTTCTTGTCAAGTCAGAATACTGATTTCGAACGCTCGAATCTCAAATGAAACTAGGTTTCGTCAAACACCCCAGAAACACAAAATTCCCGAAAATTGCGAACTTCAGAGTTCACGGTTGGCAAACTGTAGGTACCTACTACAATGGTTAAGACTCAGTTTTCGATACCGTGCTGTCAATTTTATTGCCATGGCATTATGGTTTGCAAATGTTCACCTTTGTGTGTCAGGCATTAGCGCCTCAACGACGATTTGTAAAATATTTTAATAATATTAGTAAAGTTAGTGACCGTGTGGTGACGGCAGTAAGAATACATTTGACATCACCCCAACTCCTCCTGCGGGTGTCGTAAGAGTCGACTAAGGGAATAAAGTGTCACTGACCATTATTTGATAAAAGATTGATGATGGGCAGCAGCGTCATAATGGACACATTACTGCGATCGCCAATCCGCATGCCCAGCGTGGTGATTATGGGCATTTCCCTCCTAATGCGTCTATACGCATAGTTAGTAGGAGAGGCCTACGTCCTGCAGTGGACTATCATAGGCTGATGATGATGATGCTGATGAATAAAGTTAGGTCTAGGTAATCTACCTTCCAGGTTCGTTAAAATAAATATTTAGCGGCTTTAGCAAGTAACACGCATTTCTGTACGGTCGGCTATAATAAATGTATACGATTTTGATCCTTATGCCCTTGACATACGTTCCGAAATGTATACATATTATTAGACGTGACTGTACATTGCGTTCGTATTCTTACACATTGCGTTTTTAGAACTCGCATTGTTTTGTAAACAGTCGCTAACTGGAGTAAGTGCCCATTTCACCATTTTACCAGTATTTTTTGATATTCTTCTGATTCAAAATTAATCTAGTCCCGCAGTCAAACTGTGTAAACCGTTTTGTGGGACAAATGTTACAATTATAAGTGTACATTTTGATATAATAAATAAATAATAATAATAAATAAGCTTTTGCTGACGTGCGTGACAATTATAATGTACCTATGCAAATGGTCAGATGACTTTTCGTAGGTACGAATCTGTCATTGTCATTTATTTCTCTTTTATTTACTCGGGAGTGCGTATCTTTTGTACGTGTTTACCTATAGCCGATAGTTCATAGCTTAATAGCTCGGGGTGAGACCAGTGCCTTATCGTATAAGATTGCAGAATGGCATCTTGGCTAAAGGTGCATTCACACCAAACGAGCATTCGCTATTCTATCCCCCACTCTAGGAACCAACGAATCACGTTTCGACTGATTCGACACGTTCTGTAACGATCGAATTTCGTAGAGTAGGGGGTCTGAATGCACCTTAAGAGGCTAGCAGGTGATTCTGACTAAAAGGACCTCAAAAATTCGAGATTAGAGAAAATAAGTATGTCTGATTATTTTGTCATACGTTTAAGTTAATTCCTTTAGATTTTGTGCTATATCAACAGAAAACTAACTTATTTGTTATAGTCCATTTCAAATACGAAGGCCCGATGCTATTCAAAACATTTGTCATTTAATTAGAAATAGAAAATAATTTATTCGTGACACACATGACATACCTACATTAAAAGGACAAAGTAGATATGTCAATATAAAGAAAAAGAAAAGGTGCCACGAAATGGTCTCATCTCAGCATGTTGCTGGCGTGAGCCAGCGCTGATCTTCCGATGAGACCATTTATTCCGATTAGTCCACTACAAATTGGCACGTGTCATACACCGATGAATGCAAAAAACTGCGACCATATATAACATGAACGTCTAACGCCAGCTCAAAAATGCCCCCAAACCCAATTGTTCAATTGTGCCAAGATGGGCAGGACATAACGCTTTTCTTAACACCGCGCTTATTTCGGCGCAACATCTTTGACAAATGTTTATAATAGAATAAAGCCAATCAAAACTTTGACGGACCAATCACAACTATTTTTAAATGGCGGTTTAAGTTTTTATAGGTTGATATTGAAATTCATTCCCGTGACGCATAGAAGAGGGGGTGACACTGTCAACTAAAATTCAGGACCATATTTGAACGGCAATTTAGTATGACGTGCGGCTTCCATGTTTTATTTGTTAGGTATCTTTTGTTATCTTTGATCCTATTGTTGACGCCTAATGACTTTGTCAAGTGGAATCGGGCCTTCGTATTTGAAATGGACTTTACCTACAACTTCTATTTACAAGAGGGTTTTATGACACGCTTACAATTTAACAGTAAATTGTTTGTGGTCTGTGGCGTCGCTGACTACAATTGACTCAAAGATGTGAAGAAATTAATACACGAAGTGGTGGCATAACACTATTTGTGTTAAATAGCTATTTGATAACACCAGAAGGCCTAACCATATAACTTTCGTGTTCCCGCGCGCTTCCCACGTACACCGATCACGCCTTTTTGTACACCTTTTAGAAAGTCAGTGTCTGGCAAGAACTCTCCCATTTACAGGTTTTCTGGAGTTGCTAATAGTTACAGTGATGTGACGGATATTTACTCCGATTCACCTAATAAATTATTATCAGCAATCCGTAAACATGCATCGAATAAGTAGGTGAACAAGTAAATGTCTGGTTCCTAGCTGTTCCTAACGGTACTTGTACTTTACGTGATATTGTGTAATTATTATTATTATCTTCTTCCTAAGGCATTGTATTGTTATTTGTATAAGGGCATAGCCTATTATGCATTTAAATCAAGATTCTTCATGAATTTATTGTTTTGTCAAATTTAACGCTTTCGCTGACAGTGCGAGAGTTAAGCGTAGTTAACCATACAAGCACCCTAAATGTCGATGTAGTGTCACCGAAAGCGTTAATATTTATAGTTTCATAGTAGCACAGTTTTATATTATTTAGATTAAGTTATATGTATTCACACAGTTTCGCATGCGGTGTTTACCTCTAAGTAATTGTTGCACTTAGAATGAATATGTGATAGCATGTATTATAGTATAAATGAAAAAGTGTAATGATTGTTGGTGAACCTAAATAAATAAAATAAAAATAAAATAACCATTCTGAAATCGTATACGATAAGCGATAAGTAATAAATGTATGAGAATGACATATTCGAACGAAAAATCACGGGACCTTTTCCAAAGGGCACAATGGAGAGGGCTATGCTAGGAGTCTCTCTGCGTGATCGGATTAAAAATGAGACCATCCGCAGCAGAACCAAAGTAACCGAAATAGCTCTCCGAATCGCTACACTGAAGTGGCAGTGGGCGGGGCACATTGCGCGTAGAACCGATGGCCGTTGGGGCGGAAAGGTTCTTGAGTGGCGGCCACGTACCGGAAGGCGTAGCGTGGTCCCCCACAAGGTGGACCGATGACCTGGTGAAGGTCGCAGGAGTTCGCTGGATGCGGATGGCGCAGGACCGGTCATTGTGGCAATCTTTTCGTCAAAAAGTAGGCGAAAAAACCTCGCATGAGCCCTTATAGCATTTTATCGCGGTCGCACTGACAAATTGGAGTAAAGTAAGCGCGATGGCCTGATTAACCATGATTAACGTATCGAGGAAAACCTAACGTTACCGATACTTGCAGTCATGTTGCAAACAATCTGATGTTGTATACATTTCCGCCTATTAATATCTCAGGGTTTGTTTGGAATATCAGATTTTTTTTCTAAGTTTATATCAAAATATGCAGCTGACACTTACCGTATCCACCGTGAGAATTTATTTTAAGTACAATTATGGACTAATGGTCTTTTTTAGTGGTACTCGTAATCGTGCAAAAAAAGACCTTTTATGCATTAATTCATTAAATTGTTAATGAATCGAGCAGCTGACCGTGACACAACCAACAACTTTAGTTAGCTTGGAATATTTATAAACAATAATAATTTAAGGTAGTTAGTAAAATTGAGTCATTAGCGTTTTTAATGAAGAATTTCAAAGAATCGTGTATACTCCATTTCAAATACCATGACCCGATGCCACATAAAACTTTGAAGTGGCATCGGGCCGTGGTATTTGAAATCGAGTATACCACTGTCCATAATCCTATTTTGTGAAGGAGTGTATATCATAGTTTCGGACCCGTACTCTTGGAGTATCGAACCGTCGAATATTCGTTGGCTCGATTGTTGCTGAATCGAATATTCCCTGGGTCAAAAACGTTAAGTCAAAAACTAAGTTGTATCGTTAACTATTATATCCCAAATTAGACCTACATGAATTCCTTGAATTTAGCTATCTCCATGAAAAGACTAACCCCCTTATTCATAAACGTCTCCTAATTTAAAAAGCGCTAAGTATTGTTTATACCTTTCGGTGTTACCTTTCGGAGTTTATAAGACTGAAAGTGACAAACAATACTTAGCGGCTTACTAAGTTAGGAGGCTTTTATAACTAAGGGGGTAAATCTGACCACGACCCAACTCAGTGTGACGTCATGTTTTCCGTAGAAACATAGTCTCGGACATCCCGCCCCGAGCCCGGAATGGTCTAAAGTTAATCATCCTAAACTGCAGGCAATCACATTCCACTGTAAACAAATATTATATTTCCATTGTCCGAGAATTCACCATGCTGACATTTAAGATTTAAGATGAGATTAAGAAGAAGTCATTTCAGAATTTCGATTGTTTTATTTTGCATATAACCTACAAACTGACAGCGCAATCTGCGTCAGGTAGGTATTTATTGTATGTAGGATAAATAATAAATCCCACGAACTTTATTGATACACTCAAAATTAAAATTTTAAATACTCAATACGATGTATAAAAAGCTGAGCTCGTGGGTTCGATTCCCACCTCGGAGTTGGCGATCTTGGTCGTTTTTTCTTTGGTACATGACATCCAATATTTATTATTTATTAACAATGTCTAAATTAAACTAGGTCTACTCTTACGACACCCACGGGAGAGTTAGGGTGGTGACAAACGTAACCTTAGGTACTACCGTAACCACGCGGCAATCTCTAGTCTCTATAATTATGCTATAACTTAAGCATAATGTGATATTAAAAAATACTTTCCTGATTTTTCTTTCCTTGTTAAACATAGGTATGTTACGTAGTTCTGCAAGAAATACTTTATTTACGTCTGATTGTTTAATAATGCATATAAAATATAATTGCGCAAAGAAATACCTAGGTATCGCATAAAATTTTAAACCTCGAGTACATTTCTTAACGGAAGATGCTGCATAATAAAGTAATAATAACCAATAGATGCAAAAACCACAGTTTTTCCTACTTCATTAGCACTTAGCTTGAGGTTTTTTGCTTGAGTACTTAGTACTTAATAGAAGATTCGAGGAAGCCATATTGTGTCTGTGTCGTTTAAGAACTGGGCATTAGGAATGACTAGCGACCCTAGTGATACTAGAACCTTCCTCTTGAATCAATGTACATATTTATTAAAAAACCGCACCAAAATCCGTTGTTTAGTTTTAAAGAATTAAGCATACATATGGGTATATGGATAGAGAAAGCTTTATTTATACTATTTATGGACAGTAATAATTATAACAATCAGCACAAGTAAATGTTTTATTCATCATCATCATCATCATCAGCCTATGTTAGTCCACTGCTGGACGTAGGCCTCTCCTATTAACTATGCGGATAGACGCATTAGGAGGTAAATGCCCATAATCGCCACGCTGGGCAAGCGGATTGGCGATCGCAGTAATGTGTCCACTATGATGACGCTGCTGCCCATCATCAATCTTGTAAAATGGTCAGTGACACTTCAATCCCTTAGTCGACTCTTACGACACCCGCAGGAGGAGTTGGGGTGGTGACAAATGTATTATTACTGCCGTCACCACACCACATGTTTTATTCCCAAAAACCTAGAAAAATACATGTTAAGAATCAAAACAGACGTGTAAAAGAATAATCACCAAAAACAAATTTTAAAACAACCAACTTCAACCGATTTCTTCAAGATTCTATCATCTGTGGTTTCCATCATCCTACTTTCTGAATGCAAACTCTTGTAAATGTATGAAATTTACCAAAAGCGCCGTACATGTACCTATATCATTCGAAGAGATCCCTCGATTTCTCCAAGATCCCATCATCAGACCCCAACTTGGTGCCAATGGGACCAAAATTAAATCACGTTCGTCACAAAAGAAAAATTTTAAATCGGTTAACGGATCTCGAAGATATTGGGTAACATAGTTACATACAATAAAAAAAAAGAAAAAAAAATCAGTCCCATTGAGAACCTCCTCCTTTTTTGAAGTCTGTTAATAAAAACAGCTATGCTATTCTCTTATTCACACATTCGACGCTGCGTTCGTCAACAAGCTCGACGTCGAGACAGCCTTGTCTAAAACCCTAGCTGTTTTATTTGACATTAGGAATCGAGGCTGTGAGCGAGGTTGTGGGCGAGTTCGTCGCTGTTTTTCGTTAGAGAATACGAAGTTCGTACATTAAACGTCAAACTCTCGACGCAGTGTAGTTCCAGCTCACGCCGCATTCGTCGCCGAGCACTAGTGTCGTTTAAAGTACATTAGTGGATACCATTTTTAGGCTCGACGCTGCCGCAGCGCTGACACAGCGCTGACAGCAAGGCGGTTTCCTTAGTGAATAACACTGCAGACCGAAGAGCTGGCGACTTTCTCGCACAATATATTGCAATACAGCGAGGAAATGTCGCCGGCATCCTCGCTACAAATGCCACAACTTGTGGCCCACAAGTACAAGGGCCAAATAAAGATCGATAAAAAATATGTTAAGTTTTGCTTTGATTTAGGACTTCACTATGTATTTTTTTTGCAATGGACCTTTGTACGCTCCTATTATAGTAGTGACCTATTCAAATAGACACTACATTTTTAAAATGCGAACACAAAACAAATGCCTATACGGATAGGCTACAAGTACGTACAATAGCTAAACAGGAGCTTCTCTTAACCTTATTATTTTCACCTACGTACAATACTGCGACCATATAATATAACATGGACGTCTATCAGTCAGCTCAAAAATACCCCCAAAAACAATTGTTCCATTGTGCCAAGATGGCCAAGACATAGTGTTTTTCTTAACACCGCGCATATTTCGGCGCAAGATCTTTGACAAATATTTATAGAATATATAGCCAATCAAAACTTTGATGGAGCAATAATAACTATTTTTAAATGGCGGTTAATTTTTTATAGGTGGACATTGAAATTCATTGCCGTGATGCATTGAAGAGGGGGTGACACTTGTTAATTAAAATTCAGGACCGTTTTTGAAAGGCAATTTAGTATGGCGTGCGGCTTCCATGTTTTATTTGTTCATTTTAGGTACAATAGATATGTATATGTAGGTATAGTTTCAATTCTCACGGATACGCATAAGTCTTCTACAGATCTTCGACTTTTTCTGCACAACCTTCAATATCATTTACTGAAGCTACCAACTTCTGCCTTTAAGTATCTCATAAATATTAAAATGACATTTATGCAGTAATTGCTTCGTAAAATAATGACATAGGTAACCATAAAAGGACAAAAACACGCGCAGAGACGTAAAACAAACACTACGTATATGGCCGGTTTACACAAGTGCAAATCAAACCTAATATTTTAACATAATTATACATAGTAGGAAAAAGTAAACTGACAAATTATAGCCATGTTCTTCTGTAGCACAAGCACAAGGTGATAAGCGACAGCAACTCGCGGCATTTCGACTCTATTTAGGTAGTCAAAAAAATGAAAAGGTACGTGAGCTATATTATGCTAAGCCATCTTGTGAGGTCATAAACAAGCAGTTTTGCGAAAGCGACGTTTTTTCATAAATCATAATTTATTTGCAGAAAAAGGGTCAATATACAGGTCTTAAAGTAAATATGGATATGTTCCACCTTCTTCAGCTGTTCACAGACAGCATGCTAATTCTTACATCCTACATATGTACAGTAACAATACCAGTTATTTACAGTACCTAAGTAAAGTTAGCCATACCTAAAGATTTTGCTGCACTCGTCTGCTATAGTCTAAAAATTCCTTGGTACTATAAAAGCAGTGCTCTAGCAGAAAACTCGTTAAAGCCCGCTCATATTTTGTACCGGAAACAGACCTTTCCTAAAATATTTTGTAACCAACATCTTGAAATCAATAAAAAACGTTGTTCATAGGTGCGTATGTAAATTGTACTGTTGAAAATAAAAAACGATAACCAAATTAATAATGAAAATTTTGTGGTTTTGTTTTAGTTTCAATACACTTATTGACAGACATAAAAAGTAAACAAAAGCCTTTTTAAAAATATATATTGTGTTTATATGGTTCCAAACTAACAAATATGAAACATGTCGAGCAATTATCGACTTAAATTAAGTGAGTAACCCGTTTGATAAATATGTAAATATGTACCAAACTAATCGACAAAATCGTATTAGCTGGAAAAACCCACAAGTTGATTTTAAGTGACAAATACAGATTGACAATTTACCTCTTCAATCTTCATCTGCATCATAAAGTTAGAGTCTTAGTTGTCTGCACTATCGAAGGTAGATAGTAACCCAAGGAAAAGTACTTACTTGGTATGTAAATTTTGCGTAATTATCCTGAAGTCACATAAGATTTATTACTCCTTGTGAGCGGTGTAATACGTGTGTAAAAACCGTCGGCTTACTGGTTCCCACCACGTAGAAACTACAAAGGTTTACACGCCTTGGCAATATGCCAGTTGTTTAAATATTGCCGGCATTTGATACCCTTTTTGGCCTTTCTTTAAAGGCCAATAAAAGAGGCCCAAACAGTCGATTGCCGTTAATAAGCTTGCATGACAGATAAGTAAGCGGTCATTGAGAAAATAGTGGTCATGAGTGTGAGACATTTTGACTGGTCCCACCAAAAACGAGTTGGCGATTGATTCGTTCGTTTTCGAGATGCTTGATTATAAAAACGAACAAAAGATAATATACGAACTATGTAATTCACCGTCACTGCTGAGCTAGTAACTATTACCTATATTCATAAAAGTCTGCTAACTGAGCGAGAAAATAACTACCTACCAATATCTAACCCGCTCGTCCAGCGTGGCGATTTTGGGCATTTAGGTACCTCCTAATGCGTCCATACACATAGTTAACAGGAGAGGCCTACGTCCAGCAGTGCACTGGGAGAGGTTGTTGATTGTATACGTGCAATTGTGTACGTAAGGCTGCTAGCAGTCCTCGTGACTATGCCAGGGGGTTCTTGTCGGAATGTTTCTTAGTTCAAGATTTTAATTCTAGCATGGGTAGATTTGGTTTTATTCAATGGTTGTTATGTTTTGAACAATGAAAACATCATTATCGAAAAATGAATAAATGAACGAATTGATGAGTATTTATTCGTTGTAAAATTCGTTTGTTTCGTTTTACTTTAGTAGTAGGTACCCTCACCAACCAATCGTCTGTAGCCTGAACATCGATCAACCAGAAATTTAACTGTACGTTAGGTATGGTTTTGGACAATGCACTTAATTTTACTTGATTCAGGTGTTTTGAAGAGTAGTCATATTACCTACTTCGTGACGCTAAATGCGTAGGTACCTACATAATATTCTGACAAGTACCTACTACGTTATGCATTACACCTATATGTACCGTAATTGAATACCTATTTTGTATCGATTTAAATTAAAAGCATATAGACAGATAATTCGTATAAAAATATAAGTTTTTGTGGTCAATGAAATATTACGGAATTACTATCTATGCTTAAACTTGCCTACTTATTAACTTTGAACTTTATATGTATGTATTTAGGCTTAGGAATATTCATCCTGAAATCTCCAAATAAAATATATGTGTCAGACAAATTTTAGCTGGCCTTTTCTTTTATAGGTATGTTTGCAGAAAAAGATAGTGCTAATTCTAATGCTAACTAACATGTATACCTAGTGGCTATAGTGCATACCTAACTATACCAAATTGCATATTTCTAGTAGGTACTAACGGTTACTGAACTAAGCTGCGGACAGACAGACATGTAGAAACTATAAGAGTTTCTATTACTTTACTACGAAACCCTAAAAAAACCAGCCGGGACTAAAACCCGCAACCTCTCTTCGTCGGGCGAACTAAGCTAAACAGCGATCTAGCTCGTCTTCGATTAACATTGAATCTAGGCTGAGAGTTGACGTAAGTGGTTGCGCAAGAGTTGCGATGCGGCGCATTGCGCACGCGAGTCCCCACTCTTGGCTACCAACTCCGAGACGTTGAAGGCACAAGGATCGCTCAACTCAGTGTTGCCAGGTGGCCTATACCATAAAACTTTACAAGCGTACAATTCTACAAAATTATATAAATTCCCATGCAAAAAGTTGATAATTTTGTAGAATTGTACGCTTGTAAAGTTTTGTGGTATACCAAGAGGCCAGGCGTGGGCCAGGCCTACTACCGCAAAAATCGAAATTCGTAAATTTCGAGGATTTTTCTCTGTTACTCAAACGAAAGTATCATTAGAGTGAGAGAGACGAATCCTCGAAATTTACGATTTTCGTTTTTCGCGGTAGGGCCGTAGATGCTCTGCATTCCGCCTTTTTCTCCGCATTTTCTTCTATGGATCGGTAATCCTGTCAATACCTTGAATCGAACCCGCATTTTTTATAATTTTGCAATTTTGACCGGAATACCTAGTTATGTAGGTAGTTTGATGGGACCACAGATGTCATATTGTCATATATATACCATAGATCAAGCAAACGTATCTACTTAGCGTGTCAAATGAACTCAGTGAAATCCACTGAGTTGTCCGTCTTTAATCGCAGCTTGCAGCTTTCGGGCGTCAAATTTTGTAAGTTAAAGTGAACAAAAACATTACGTAATAATGCCTCCTTAAGTAATATTAATGGCAACAACACAAAAAAATATGAATACTCAAGGGCCTGAGACATATTTAAAAACATAGGCAAGAAACAACTTCAGTACAAAATCTGACACGCTCGGCCGCCATACAAATGAATGAACTTGTTTCTTCTATCCAAATCTAATTCTGTGGATGGGACGTAGCTTAATGTGAAGGTAACCAAAATAAAATTTACTGATAAAAATCATGTCAGTAAAAGTTAAAGAACGAAGCGACGAGGTACACATAAGCTAGGCGTCCACAGACCCGAATCGTACGAATCGTACGCATCGGACGCATCGCATTTAGTATTCTTTGTATAGAAAGTCATACAAGTGCGTCCACTGTTCCACACAGTACGTATCGTAATATCAGTGGAAGAAATGCGATGCGATGCGTCCGATGCGTACGATACGAACATGTAGACGCCTGGCTTTTAAAGCATTGTGTTTTCATTTTAAAATATTAGAATTGAATTCCGCTTTTTCTTTAAAATTACGCATCTTCGAAGCGTGGCTGCCACCTTTTGCATTTAGTACCTACCTATATGGCACTCTGCCTGAACTGCAAGATGTAAAATGTACGACTAGGATGGGACAACCATTTGGTACCTAATGAATCTAATTATAATTTCTTTAATTAATTTATTTCTTTATTTATTTTTCTTCTGTTAGTTTACAGCTAAGCTGACATAATAATATTGATAAGGCACTGGTCTCACCGCGAGCTACTAAGCTAGGAACTATCGGCTATAAACACGAACAAAAGAATCAAAATATGCGCACTCCCTTGTACCTACCTAAATAAAAGAGACACGGCGATACTTGCCTATCGTACCGTCTGGTTGACGTAAAACTAAGGACCAAAGAGCTGGCGACTCCCAAGACGCATCAGTATTGCGATACAGCGAAGAAATGCCGCCAGCATCCTCGGTACAATGCCACAAGGGCCAATCTTAGATAAACGTTAGGTTAAGTATTAGTTAGATTTAATCTATGTATATAAATCGTACCTACCTTATTTAGATTATTAATTTTATCCTCGTTTTTCGTGTTTTTGTAATAATTTTGCAAAGTTTAAACAATAATGGTAATTTTATCCAAACCCTATTCCATTTCGCCCTTGTATGACTTGTTAAAACGTGATGGCAAAGACGACAAACGATAAAAACGAGAGCACCATAAGCCTGCAATCCCAATATAACTTTGTCGTTGCGTCATACCGCCACGACAGACGATAAAAACGCGACCACGTCAATCATGACTGCCGTGTTAGTTAAATATAATTTCTAGAATTCTGTGCCATCTATAGGCACGATTAGTGATAAACAACTGACAGGTGCAAATTACGTCATAACTACCTTTTAGGGTGAAGACATATCATATCAGCATGCAGACGTATTTTGTCTGTAGAAAATGGTCGTTAAAGATCTTCGCACACTATAACAACTCCACGCCAACGCGGCAGCAACTCGACTCACACTCACGATTAGTAGTCAGTTGACCCACCCAATGGTCACTAGTGGACAACGCGGTGTCAACGAGTGGGCAATGAAAATAGTTGCTCGATACACGTCAGTCGCAAACGCTTAGTCGTTGCGTGGACAACTTGTGGTCGTTGCGTGACAAACGAGTCGGAGTTGACCTTTAGTGTACGATTCGTAGGCCACTCGTCGTACACTACTTTAATATCATTTTTTGAAATTAAACCTTGAACATATGACACAGGGTTTAATAAAAAAAGAAAATATCCAAAAAAATTGCTGTATTTAGTTTGACGTTGGACTTACTATAGGAATTTGCTAGGGGTTTTTTTGTAATTTATATACGTTTTTATCCTTTCTACCAAGTCTCGGTCTCGGTCTCGGCCGAGACTAAAATATGGGTGTCGGTCGGACCTTAGAACGTAGTACCTAATTACGGCCACCGGGTCAGATAAGATTTAAATATTCCTTTCTTAGTAGTCTTCTTTTGCTTAGTGTAGCTCTGTCTTTATCTACTACTTACGTAAATACTTACTAGTGTAAGTCAGCCTAACTACACAGCGTGATTTTTTATTCAACTGCCAAACTTTAGGGGGTTAATTCTGAGGTTAATATTGCGATACAGCGAGAATATGCCGCCAGCATCCTCGGTACAATGCCACAAGGGCCAATCTTGATATACCTAGGTCCAATCTTAGATATAGGTTAGGTTAAGTAGATTAGTTATTTAGATTTAATCTATGTACATAAATATATATTAAAAAAATTTGAATATGAAAAATAAAATCTGAGGTCAAATTGATGATCTTTTTCCATGGGACCGCCATCCGATTGGAGAATTTTTTAATTTGTTTTTGCGGGAATTTTATTTTTTTTCTACTGACGTATGGTATAAATAAATATTAATACATATCTTGGGACATCTTACACAAATCGACCTAGTCCCATGGTAAGCTCAATTAAGGATGGTGATGTGGGTACATTCGACGATATACAGGGTGTTTTTTTTTTCGACCGTTCAAATTCTACGTAGTGAATGTGTAGGTCATACTCACCAACTTTTACTATGGGGACAACGTCGAAATCGCGAAAAAAAAATCAGCTGTTTCATACAAATTGGCGGCATTACGCCGGCCGAAATGTATGAAACAGCTGATTTTTTTTTCGCGATTTCGACTTTGTCCCCATAGTAAAAGTTGGTCAGTATGACCTACACATTCACTACGTAGAATTTGAACGGTCGAAAAAAAAACACCCTGTATATAACACCATGACCAAGAAACAAATATTTGTGATAAATAAATACACAAATATTGCCCTCGCCGGGATTCGAACCCCGAACCTCCAGCTTTGTAGGCAAGGTCACTACCAACTAGGCTACGGAGGCTGACAAACCTACTGAGCTGAGGTACGAAGACCAAAATATTGGGGCCTGTATTTGCAATAGAAAGTAAATTAATGCATTTTCGAATTGAGGGCCTATTGTTTAGTTGTTTAATGATACGTGTGCAATACATTTTCTAATTTACAGCCAAGGTATTCGGCATTCATACTCACATATTTACCTTTCCATTGGCCTCTTGTGCGCTCGTCGGACTCGCTTCTGCTATGCTATTCTCTTATTCACACATTCGGCGCTGCGTTCGTCAACCAGCACGACGACGAGACAGCCTTCACTTCGACGTAGAGCGCAGCGCTGCGAAAAACGGTATTCACTAACATAGAACAGCTCGTCGTCGAACTGTAGGCGGTAACTCTCGACGCAGTCGTTCGTCGCCGAGCGCTATTGTCGTTTAAAGTGCATTAGTGAATACCACTTTTAGGCTCGACGCTACCGCAGCGCTGTTAGCAAGGCGGTTTCCTTAATGAATAACACTACTGGCCCATTTTCAAATCAAATCAAAATCAAATCAAATTCATGTATAGTTTCCATAATTATACCTAATCATTATCACACTGAGGCGATAGACGGCAGCCTATCATAAAATGGGAAAAATTATTTCTCCCATCATAATCGAAAAAGCACAAGTACAAGTGTTTTGTTGATAAAAATCCTACTACTTACTACGTAGGTAATACTTTTAAATGAAGTCTATTCCAAAAAATCACGTGATCATTTCCATACATTATGATCACGTGATTTTTTGGACCTTTCATTTCAATCTGTCATTCTCATAGTTTGATGATTATTATATTTATGAAACGGTAGGTACAAATAATCATTAAAATAGAATTAAAAAAATTAAATTTCATTCTCATATATTAGTACGGTCAAATCGTACATAATTTTACCCTAAACTCGCAAATCAAGTAGTATCGCTGCATTTTTGGTATGTTGTTTAGACACCATAGGACAGTATAAAACCATATTTTGCAAGCAAAAAAAAGTTGTGCTAGCTGGGTAGTACGTGAAAAACTGCGAAATTTACGGCCATTTTTTAGTTTCTGATTTTTATTTAAAAAACCTTACGTTTTTTGATATCATGTGTAAATAAACGTTTAAAGACTAATAAATTTCCAACCAGTTGAGCTAACATGCATTACCGTAGGTCTTATAGTTTCAGAGATTCGAGACTTTAAAAAGTACCCCTTTTTGTAAACTAGATAAAATTTTGTGTTTTGCTAACGTTTTCGACTTAATGTCGCCTCACCTAATTATGCTACGAAAAACATGCAATAATGACCTTATAGCGCACTTAATATTCTTTAATTTAAGGGTAAAATTAGGTCAGTGAACTTTGTAGATGAAAGTATAAACCCGAAATTCCAAAGGCAGGAGGCCCGCTATCTAAGTTTTTCATACAAATCGCAAGTCGAGTTGCAAAGCTGCAATTTTGGTATATTATAAAGGCCTTATAGATATATACGAAAATGCATATTAAAAGAAAAACAAAAAAATAATTTGGGCATAGGACGTAAAAAACGGAAAAAAATTCGCACTTTTTTTAGTTTTTGACGTTTAACTAAAAATCTATTATCTTTTTGATACTAATTGCTATAAAACTAAGAAAGAATATTAAATTTGAAAGGATTTGAGCTACGTTGCATCACCGTAAGTTATATATATTTTGAGATACGACATTTCATAAAGTGCCCTTTTATCAAAACATAAACAAATTTTAGGTTACGTTAAAGCTATTCACTAAATATTGGCAAAACGTTCGCGCTAAGAAAAAAAAGTAATTGTAGATAATAACTACATTAAATTTGGAACAAATTGAGCCGATAACAATTACTGTAAGTCTTATAGTTGGGGGTATACGAGGCTTCAAAACATGCATTTATTTTCTTAATTTAATGAAGGGCACATTTTGAAATGTCGTTTCTCTAAATCTATATAATTTAGGCTAATGCAAGGTAGCTCAAATCCTTTCAAATTTCATATTCTTTCTAAGTTTGGTAGCAATTAGTATCAAAAAGATAATAGTTTTTTAATTAAACGTCAAAAAGTAAAAGAAGTCCAATATTTTTTCAGTTTTTTTCGTCCTATGCAGAAATTCCTTTTTTGTTTTTCTTGTAATATGTATTTTTGTACGTCCTTATAGGGCCTATATAATATACTAAAATTGCAGCTTTGCAACACGACTTGCGATTTGTATGAAAAACTTAGATAGCGGACCTCCTGCTTTTTGAATTTCGCGTTTTTAGTTTCAATCACAAAGTTTACTGACCTGATTTTACCCTTGAATTAAAGAATATTAATTGCGCTATAAGATCATTATTTCATGTTTTTCGTAGCATAATTAGGTAAGGCGATATTAAACCAAAAACGTTAGCAAAACTCAACATTTTATCTAGTTTACAAAACAGGGTACTATTTGAAGTCTCGAATCTCTGAAACTATAAGACCTACGGTAATGCATGTTATCTCATCTTGTTACAAATTCATTCATCTTTAAACGCTACCTGATACATATTGTCAAAAAACGTAAAGCTTTTTTTATAAAAATCAGAAACTAAAAATAGACAGTAAATTTCACAGTTTTTCACGTATAACGCAGCTAGCACAACTTTTTTTTGCTAGCAAAATGTGGTTTTATACTGCCCTATGGTGTCTAAATAACATACCAAAAATGCAGCTTTACTACATGTTTTGCGAGTTTAATGTACGATTTGACCGTACTATACAGGGTGTAAGTCTAATACGGGCGAAGCTCTTAACGGGTGTTAGTTTACGATATAATAAGTACATTCAAATAACTTTTACTTAAAACAAGAACAACAAAAACTTCCTTACAAAATAATTCGGCGCGCAATGTAGAGCAACATACGCGAGTTAAACACTCGTTGACAGCTAATTTCAAAAGTAGATGACATACCCTGCCATATCAACAATAACAAATGTTCGTACCTACATTGCTGCTCCGATAATCTTAAAAACAATTCTGTAGGGTCATAATTAAGAGTAACTTAAAAAAAACCTTGTAATCCATGATTACACAAATGAATCCTATGCCTGGTTTAATTGATCGCCCGTATTACACTTACACACTGTATAGTTACCGGTGTCATAAAAGCGGTGGTGGCTCAGTGGTTTAGACGTTTGACTTTCATTCCGGAGGTCGTGGGTTCAAACCCTGGCTCGTACCAATGAGTTTTTCCGAAACTTATGTACGGAATATCAAATGATATTTACCATTAGCTTTCGGTGAAGGAAAACATCGTGAGGAAACCTGCATAACTACATCCACGAAGAAATTCAAAGATGTATTGAAGTTCCCAACCCGCTTAGGGCCAGCGTGGAGACTATAGCCCAATCCCTCTCATATATGAGAGGAGGCCTGTGCCCAGCAGTGGGACATTATATAGGCTTAAATATAAATATTATATTATATTGTTACGGTCGGGAATACCTAGTGCAATACCGCGTAACTAACACATGCAGATAAAGATTAGAATTCATAGAAGTATGTTTCAAATAAGAATCTTATTGACATGTGTTAGTTACGCGGTATTGCACTATCCCCGACGATATCGTATCATCATCATCAGCCTATGTTAGTTCACTGCTGGACGTAGGCCTCTCCTATTAACTATACGTATAGACGCATTAGGAGGTAAATGCCCATAATTGCCACGCTGGGTAAGCGGATTGGCGATCGCAGTAATGTGTCCACTATGATGACGCTGCTGCCCATCATCACTCTTGTAGAAAGGTCAGTGACACTTCAATCCCTTAGTCGACTCGTACGACACCCGCAGGAGGAGTTGGGGTGGTGACAAATGTATTCTTACTGCCGTCACCACATGGCAAGCGATATCGTATGCGATTGTAGAATTGCATTCTGGCTAGTCGATAACGATAACGATGCCAGTTTCCATGCCATCTTGGCTATAGGCCCTCTATAAGGGTGTGGCTGTGACGCGGAGCGGAGCGGAGCTGAGGGAGCTCGGCCAATGAGACCGCATCACAGTTTTTAAAATTTTTAATTTCAAGAATGTATTTGGTCAATCTTGCACAGCTCCGCTTCGCGTCAGTGGAGCTGCACCATAAGGCTACGGAGGCGGAATATACAGCGTGTGTATTTGATACGGGCGAATATTTTAGTGGCGATTACTATCGGACCTAGGGAACCTATTTACATAAATTTATTTTAGAAATTAAGGTTTTTTTTTTTCATACAAAATAATTGAGCCCGCAATGTATTGCATCCACTGGTAGCCACATTACTTAAAGTAGACATAAGTATCTAAACGTCATACGAGTCTCATGTCAGTTGGTCGGCATACATTGCTGCTGAGTTGCACTTTAGAAAAATCAACACTAATCAACAACAAAATTTAACGAAATCTTATACGACTCGTAGGATCAGATATTATAGCTGAATTAATTATTCGCCCGTATCAAATACCCACGCTGTAGGGTGTTATTAAACGTTTCAGAAACCAATCTTAGAAACAATAGGTGCAACAAACAAAGTGGGTCATCTGCATCACTTGTCGTGCTAAGTGTTCGTTTCGTGACACTAAATGAACGGATGGCCTCACTTTAATGATAAAATATTTTCTCTAACTGGCAGGTCGTGGAATTAATTCAATTAACGTCATTTCGGTGCTCGGCTTGGGTTTTGGCAAGCAACTGCGGTAGCCTCAGTTGGCTTAGCAGTATTTTTGTTCTATTTCAACAATCTTAATTCTACAATGTCGTAACAGATGTGCTTCATAGAAAAAATCAACTGCGAAAGACGGGATTCGAACCCGCTTCCTCTGGATAGCCGGTCCAACATGCTTCAAATTACACCAGACGACCTTCCGTGAATCACAGCGAATTTATTCAATGGCATTGTGAAGCTAATCACTAGCGACATCTGTACTAATATTTCGAAGGTACTACAACCTTAAGCCACTCAAAGACGTGTGTCTACCACAATCGTCCGCAAACTCGACAACTCTCCGTTGCGTTGTATTTGCTATAGTGGGCGCTGTAATCAATTCATGATTAGAAAACATCAATTTGTTTTATAATTAAACAAATTGATGTTGGTGTTACTTTTTTACAGTGCGGATAATCCCACAATGTAACGGATGTGCTTACCATAGAAAAAATCAACTGCGAAAGACTCTGGTTGTCACGGAATTCGAACCCGCTTCCTCTGGATTGCCGGTCCAACGTGCTTACAATTACACCAGACGACCTTTTACTTATATCAATGGTTTTATCAACAGTTTGCGAGTTTAAAGTAATAAGGGTTTTCTGAAATGACATTCACCAGGGCGGCAGCACTGAGGCGTCGGGTCCAGAAACTTCTCTAAATTCTCAGGGCGCCTATACTTTCGTGTTTAAATGTTATGTATGAGTTAATAAAAATACCTTCTAGTTAGTTTTTCTTTGGAGCTAGATAATTGTGTTTCTTAGCGGGACCTTACGGCTAAGTGGCGCTAACTAGTGGCATACGTTCTCGAGAAAACCCTCATTATGATTGGTTAACTTATTCATTTATTACCGTATAAGTCGAATATTCATGTATGACTTCAGCAGTGTTATTCACTAAGGAAACCGCCTTGCTATCAGCGCTGTGTCAGCGCTGCGGCAGCGTCGAGCCTAAAAATGGTATTCACTAATGCACTTTAAACGACATTAGCGCTCGGCGACGATTGCGGCGTGATCTGGAACTACACTGTGTCGAGACGACTCGAGAGTTACCGCCTACAGTTCGACGACGAGCTGTTTTATGTTAGTGAATACCGTTTTTCGCAGCGCTGCGCTCTACGTCGAAGTGAAGGCTGTCTCGTCGTCGAGCTCGTTGACGAACGCAACGTCGAATGTGTGAATAAGAGAATAGCATAGCAGAACTTTTATATTATACCATCACCACCACCAGCCTATATTAGTGCACTGCTAGACAACGGCGTCTCCTATTATCTATGGGACGCATTAGGAGGTAAATGCCCATAATCGCCACGCTGGGCAAGCGGGTTAGCGATCGCAGTAGTGTATCCTGCACTATGATAACGCTACTGCCCATCATCAATTTTCGATAAATAAATGGTAGTGACCTACGAACAAATAAAACATGGAAGCCGCACGCCATACTAAATTGCTTTTCAAAAACGGTCCTGAAGTTTAGTTGACATGTGTCACCCCCTGTTCAATGCATCACGGCAATGATTTTGAGGGTCATTCTCAGAATTAGGAGTTCTCAGCCTCAACTCCGTCTTGATTTTGTACAGTATGTTTACTGCTATATTATCTATAAAATACGAATCATTGAGTTATTTAGATCATATGTATACTTTTGTCCCTCATATATATCTATTAGTTCACGTTTTATAAGCCATTGTTTTTTTCACCAAGACGGAGTTGAAAATGTTGCGACGGAGTTGATATATTTTATACGGAGTTTAGAAATATGATATGGAGTTGATGGATACAGTGCTCTTAAACCTGGATGATAATTTATGTATTTAATACTAGCGATTTGCCTCGGCTTTGCACGGGTACTATACCTACATATAAACCTTCAAATCTCATCAAAATCCGTTGCGTAGTTTTAAAGATTTATGCGTACAAAGGGACATAGGGACATAGGGGCAGAAAAAGTGACTTTTTTTATTAATTTGTATACGAATTTTTTAAGGCGTGGACGAAAACAAACATTAACAATCACTTTGTGAATAACATAATACACGTAATAATACTTATTTTACGCTGACGCTCTTTTTATTTTGCCATAGCGTATTTTTCAGGATTTTGCTTTATTTTAGCTCTACGCCTACGTGGAGCTTCTTTCATATACTCTACCGTAGGTTTGTTGATTTTCGGCATTCTAAGTATATGATACAAAAAAAAAATTGAAGTAAGTTTAACGAAAAGCCCTAGCTCTAAAAATGCTGTAAACGGTATTGTAAGTAAAAAAATCTATCGTTAGTGTTCAGAACGAAGAAATTGCGTCAAATTTCACATGTTTTATTTTTCTTGGTATTGTAGATCAATGTACTATGTAAACAGTACATGTCTACGTAAAATTCGCAGTAGGTACCTAATTAAA
Source organism: Thaumatotibia leucotreta (assembly GCA_025490895.1). Classification (NCBI taxonomy): domain Eukaryota; kingdom Metazoa; phylum Arthropoda; class Insecta; order Lepidoptera; family Tortricidae; genus Thaumatotibia; species Thaumatotibia leucotreta. Next base: position 34,510 of record JALPQI010001277.1, on the reverse strand, counting down.
GAAAGGGAGTATAGGTACTTTAATTGTGCTTTAGCAGCAAATGTGATGAAAAGCAAGTTTTTTTGCATGTGACTGCTCACTTAGATACTAAATACACGTATTTTTTCAACTCCGTCTAAATATTTGACGGAGTTTATTTGACGGAGCCTAGGGAGAAAGCTATTTTTTATTTTTATTTCATTAATTATCTTATTTAGTACAATGACATTACACGCATTTTACAGGTAATACAGTTTAATTCATTATACTTAAATAGTAGAATGATCAACCACACCAATAGAAAAATAAATGACTAAACGGAGTTGAGAAAATGCAAGTGACAAAAAACGGAGATTAGATACTTACGTTCGTAAAATCGCCCAGCGTCGCCAAACGCACCTCCGTCGCCCAACGTGTCACAGACAAGACTGAACTGGCTCGCTCAATGCAATAGTGATGTGCGTAAAATTGCAAATAGTGATGTGAAATTTTGTTTTGTTTCCAATGACGGAGTTTAGTCATAAATTCGTACGCGCGGAGAAAAAATCATATTTCTTTATACAAGCAGTTGAAATAACAATCAACTTAACAAAATGTTAATTTGTTTAATTGACTATAATAAAACAATACCCTGTGTTAGGTAATAGTAGTGGTTCCCGAGTTGCAAAGGGGTTTGTCCCAAATTTTGGAGTCTGTACGCTTGATGGAGCATGATAAAAGTAGGCTTTTATATTTTTTTATTACTAGTTCTCAAGAGATTATCTTCGAAATTACAACTGCTACAGGTAGAATAAAACGAAAACTACCCTCCAACATTTTTTTTACGCCATATATATGCAAGAATACAAAGTTATTCTACCCGACGCCCAAAAAACGTGCCCTATGAGAATGACCCTTGAATGTCAATCTATAAAAACTTAAACCGCTGTTTAAAAATAGTTGTGATTGGTCCATCATAGTTTTGATTGGCGATATTCAATATACATTTGTCAAAGATGTTGCGCCGAAATATGCGCGGTGTCACGAAAAACGTTATGTCCTGCCCAGCTTGGCACAATTGAACAATTGGTTTTGGGGGCATTTTTGAGCTGGCCTTAGACGTCCATGTTATATAATGGTCGCAGGTAGTGACACTTAAATCCCTTAGCCGACTCTTACGACACCCACGGGAAGAGTTAGGGTGGTGACAAATGTATTCTTACTCTACGCACACGGCAAAGTTATATTATGCATGATTAGTTACTTCGGTATAAAACAAAAGAACAATTCAGCGCGTCCTGTAAGAGGAACAATCGGATGTATGTGTAAACGATGCTCGGAGGACAAACATCAGCCAGTAAATGGAAAAACTGTTTGTTTGTAGTATAGTACAGGCACATGCAAAATTGTTAATGATAAGGTGGATTTAGACCAAACGGGCATTCGCTCATTCTATCCCCCACTCTACGAAATCAACGAATTTCTACGAATCACGTTTTGTGTCTTAATGTGCATTCAGACCTAAAGAGCATTCGCTGTTCTGTCCCCCGCTCTACGAAATCAACCAATCTCGTTTTGTGTAACGATCGAATTTCGTAGAGTGGGGGGTTAGAATAGCGAATGTTCGTTTGGTCAGAATGCACCTTAACTGGTTCTTCTCAGGAACGGTGTAGGGTTAGAACCAGTAGTAGATTTTTTTTTCTCTCTTGATAATGTCAGACGATTCGAAAATGCTTATTAATAAGCTTACTTGAATAAAGAATAGTTTGACTTTCACTTTGTAACGAACGAATTTCGTAGAGTGGGGGATAGAATGAGCGAATGCTCGTTTTAGTCTAAATCCACCTATAGATGTATTTTTTTCTGATAGCCAGTAGCCTTACCATGACTTTGAAAGAAAGAAAGAAAAAATATATACATTTGTGACACAACATGCACATTAAAACACAAAATAAACAGAATTGTAACAAAATAAGTACCACAAAATGGTCTCCAATTCAGCATATTGCTGTGTTGTAATCACAGTTCAGCGCTGGTCTTTGGAGCCACTTTGCAAGTATCGGTAATGTTAGGTTTTACTCGATACGTAAAGCAGGCCATGATGATGATGTAACGACTGTTATCAAATTTATTTATGTATGTTATCAATTTATGCATGTGTGATTAGAAAAACCGGTTACTTATTGAGGTACTAACCGAAATCTGATACAAATAAAGAGTTTTTTGCATTCCCTAGTCCCAATCTTTCCAGGGGCAGGGGATGATTATTATGTTTTCTGTTATTTCTAACATTTCTAGTTTCGTTTACAGACGAGAGCAATTATCAATAACTTTATACCCACATTTGAATCACGATATTGATAAAAATTGGTAGGCTCGTCGCAGGGCCGGATTTAGAGGTTGAGAGGCTTCGGGGCAGCAAAGAAGTGGAGGCCCCCTGGCCCCCTAATATTTTCCAAATAAAGCAGACATTTTTTTCAGTCAAGTGTTTGAATAAATATTTTTTTGTGGAAACAGGTATACATTATTTTGTTATTTAACAAACATATAAATATAATCGGAAACGAGAATTTTCTGAAATTAAATTTTAGCGTTAACGAACGGAATTTTCCGAGCTTTTTTCGCCGAAAAATCGTTAATGATTTCGCTGAAATCTAGTAGATCACTTTCAATACTGAAAAAAATAATAATTTACTAGTTGGAATTAGATTTTTTTTCCAAATCTCTATTGTGGGGGCCCATCTTTTGTGGAGGCCCCGGGGCTGTAGCCCCGGTTGCCCCCCCCCCCCCCTCTAAATCCGGCCCTGGCTGGTCGAGTCAATGATGTTGAGGGAAATGTGGTGGATTTCCTAAAATGTCCCAGAAAGATTGTATGGAAATTTCCTTTTTTGTTACCAGATTACTATAAATTTTTGGTAGCAAAAAGGGAAGGTTTCATACAAACATTTTAGTCCATTTTGGTAAATGTGGTGGATTTTGTTCAGCATCCATAGACTCGACCAGCCTACCAATTTTTATCCAAAAGTAAAAAAAAAGAGAAATGCATGATTCTGCATGATAAGATAAGATAAAGATTTATTTGCTAAGGATACACATGACATTTTACATTTTAGGTACAGATCGTAAGTACAGTTTCGAGATAAGTATGTATCCTGTCGGGTGACGACATGCAAATTTTTCATTAAAACTAGGTAACTAATGTTACAAATTGATGCAAAACTGTTGGTTACCAACTGTACTTCGCTGCATAATATCATGTGGAATTACCACCGATTACGGCAAACGCTTCCTGCGGACTGGTTGATACAAAAGTGACACAAGATCCGTCATCATCAATTAATGACGATGAGCTTCATTACAATCATCTCGGTCATTATCAGGATGAATATCGATTTATGATCACTTGAGACGAGTCTGCAATTATAATTATTGCAATTAATTGATAGCAAATTACTATATAGCCATTAGTATCTAATACTTTCTGATCTGACAAGAAAGAAAGAAAGAAAGAAAGAAAGAAAAAACATTTATTCATGGCACATAATAGGTATACACAGTAAACACAAAATAAAAATTAATACAAAAAATAAGCTATTGTGCCACAAAATGGACTCCAATTCAGCTTATTGCTGGGCTGTAATGTAATCACAGCCCAGCGCTGGTCTTCCATTGGAGCCATTAGTGAGGTCACGGTTGGTAACATAATATGCCTAAAAACTGGCACGTTGGCAACCTTAAATTATAACGAAACAAAACATTAAATTGTGAACGCGTCTCCCACCCACTGACACTTGACATTGACAGCCAGCGCTCCACATCTCTAGGATGGTCTATGGATGGTCGGCTTGGCTCACGGGATTCGGGGTTCACAAGAGAGAGAAGTTCTTATCTATCTATTATCATTATAAACACAAAATAAAAGGATGGACAATATTACTATAGTATCGCCTGATTCAATTGATTACAAAATAAACATTACTGAGAACTGGGTGCAAAAAGTTATTGGCAAGATGGCAATTAAATAAATATTGAGTAGTACTATAAATATGATTGATATTCATACAATATCTGGCAGCACAATACTTATACATGGAGCATAAAACGAAGGTAAATACATAACATACTATCTGTACAATATTGCTTATTTTAATCCATTGAGAGGCAATTGGTTTACGATATAAATTCCAAACTGTTTTCTAGATACAGCTAGTATCATGCTTCAAGGGCTCCTGCCCTTGTTGGTGTTCAAGCATAAACATCTTAAGTTTTGTTCTAAAGCATTTTATGTTTTGCAGGCTCTTGATAGGCGGGGGAATAGTATTCCAACACTTCGACGCTGCATAGCGGAAGCTACCTCGGAAGGCTGCCGATGCATGCCTGGGTGTCAACAAGTGGACAGTGTGGTTTCGTCTTCCGTGTGACCTGGCGCATGACAATTTATCAAATAGATATGGTGGCGCCTTGTGTTTTATTACACCAAAAACGAGACAGGCCAGATGCAGCTTACAACGGTGGCGCATTTTCAAGAGCTTATGTTTATTTAAAAATGGAGTGACATGGGCCCTCAACGGAATGGAGAAGCAGAAGCGTGCACAAGCATTTTGAACTCGCTGAATTAGTTTCTTTGTCTTTGCCAATAGTCGTGGGCCAAACACAACATCTGCATAGTTTAGCCTGGAAATAATGAGTGATTCCACTAAATGAATACGCAAGTCTGTACTAATAAATGGTCTAATTTTATACAATATCTTAAGTTTATAGAAACAGCTACTAACCGAATTAGCAATATGCTTCTCATAGTGAAGATCACTATCCAGTAAGAGACCTAAGTTTCGTGCCTCATATACCCGGTCTATTGGTTGATCCCGCAACATTATATTCAGTGAAGGTTTAAGATCAGCCAACCTGTGCTTAGTACCAAAAGCAATGTATTTTGTTTTGTCAGGGTTAAGAACCAGGCAGTTGTTTTCAGCCCAGGCAGTTATTTGTGAAAGATCCTGGTTAAGTTTTGCTATTGCATTATCAACTTCCGATGGTTTGCAGGAGATGTATACTTGTATATCATCCGCATAGATATGATATTTGCAATGTGTGATCTGGGACTTGATATCAGCGGTATATAATATAAATAGAATTGGGCCGATCACCGACCCCTGGGGAACGCCTCTGTGGAGACGAGCTTTATCTGAATTACATGAGGAACCATCACTATAACTGAGTTTCACATACTGATATCGGTAACTCAGATAGCTGTCAAACCACTTCAGTGCATTACTATCAAAACCATAATAACTTAACTTAGATAATAATAAGTCAATGCTAAGACAATCGAATGCCCTTGAAAAGTCCAGAAGTACCAAGAAAGTGCACATTCCCTGATCTTGAGCATTCAAAATATTATCTGTGACATCAAGTAAAGCAGTCACTGTACCTCGTCCCTTCCTAAAACCTGACTGGGTATCTGGAAGTATATTGTTATTTTCAAGGTAAGCATTTAAGCTAGCACAAGTAACTACATAAGCTCTAAGCGTACAGTAAAGGACACCGTTTGAATCAAAATACGGAGTTTATCATTTTTTATAGTTTTGAGTATCGGTTTCGTCAGGTTTTACTTTACTCGATACAATGTATCGCGAAAGCATTCTATCACGCTCGCATTTACAGGTGCATTCAGACCAAAATAGAGCATTCGCTGTTCGATCCCCCGCTCTACGAAATCAACCAGTAACGTTTTGTGTAACGATCGAATTTCGTAGAGTGGGAGGTTAGAATAGCGAATGTTCGCTTGGTCTGAATGCACTTTTAGAGCAAGCGCGAACAGCCAAAGTAATTTCAATGTGGATAAATTAAAATTCCTAACAGAATAATTGTTATCATGTTCATAAACTGTCCCACTATATGTATACTTACCATAAAGACGGAATTAGCTTGTATCTTTATAAATACATATAGGTATCTATCGTAGGTATCTGTCTATTCGAATTATTATTATTGCAGGTCTTGATTATGATCTCTAATATCATCGATCATAACAATTATTAAAATAGACATTATAGTATTTGTTTTCAAATCAGTTCTTAATTGCTTATAATTTCTGATTAAAGACTTTTATTTACTCAAGAGAAATGTAATACTGCACTTAATGAGTATTTCACATTACAAATATTGCAATATAATAGTTGTATAGTTAGCATGATTTTTTTTATAGTTTAAGTTTGTTAAAATAAGATATACACATACAATACAAAGACAAAAATAAACTCATTATTACACATACAAGCAATTTTTTTGTATTAAGTAATTTCGTATTAAGATATATTTTTAAGTGCTACCATAATTCATACTTTAGTACCAGATGGTGCCTTTTTTAGGCTCTAGTGCGAGAAGTGGGTAATTTTATGTCAGGTCCAAAACTTCGGAGGTCCATCTGTACTAAAAAACGTCGTACCAGACACGTGCAAAAACGAAATTCGTAACTCGTGTCGATTTAAAACACTCCCTATCGTTCGTGTTTTATAACATCGCCACTCGTTTCGAATTTCTTGTTTTTCACACTTGTGTCGTAATGTACTATTCTATTTAGATTATGTTTGTTTACTTGATGACGAGACTTGGGTGATTCCACCACTTACTAATCTTACTAGTATGTACTGACCTCAAGTTACATATCAGCAATGTATAATGAAAGGTCATATTTTACTGGTTGTCCGAGATGTGATGGGAGTATAAGACCTTATCGTGGTAATTATAGTATTGTCCGAGAACCGAGAACAGGTTTACTGACGCAAATGTGGTTTGAAATTAAACTTTGCATAGTTATACAATACTTACTGTTAAATTAGGACATGGGTCGATATTCTGAGAACAGGATGCTTAGCCAAGTTGCCAATCACTAGCGCTTAATCGTCAATCGTAAGCGAAAGGCAGCTAACTGCCTTTGTCACACTCATATGAAAGAGTGACAGAGAGGGAAAACTACGATACGCTACTAAGCGCTAGCGATTGGCAACTTGGCTAAGCATTCAGGCTTACTATCGTGAACTTCGACTTTCATACTTTTGAGGATTTGTCTCTGTCGCTCCAACGAAGGCTTCATTAGAGTAACAGAGATAAATGAGCCAAACTCAAAATCATGTTATGCGTCTTTCCGGTGGACATTTTAAAAGTTAAGGCCTATGAGAGTTAATTTTCTTATTAAACCCTTATTGTCATTTAAAGGCACTCCTTTCCTATTGAATTGTATGATAAATAGACCCCGGTATCGGAGGTGCAAAATGGTAGCTGTCAAGTTCTTAGGGATGGGGTAAAAATATTTGTGATGTCGATAATTAAAGTTACATATCGAAAATTTCTCTTTACCATAATAATAAGCTAAGACTTTAATTAAACGCACCTATTTACGATATAAACTAGGACTATATAATTACAAAATCAACAAAATATTTATTTAATGTTATGTAACATCGCATACTTTTTATTGAGGCAATTGTCGATGAACCTTCTGAAGTTTGGGTTTTCGAATTTGGTCCAAAGTAGGTATGTTACAAATGACGAAAAACTTAAGCAGATCTCGGTTACAGTTTAATTGATTTAATTTTTGTTGTCTTTTTTAGGGTTCCGTAGCCAAAATGGCAAAAACGGAACCCTTATAGATTCGTCATGTCCGTCTGTCCGTCTGTCACGGCCAATTTACTCGGAAACTATAAATGCTACAGTAACGAAATTTGGTAAGGGTATGTGTTGTATGAACCGCTACAGGATTATGATACTAAATTGTAAAAAAAACCATTGGGGTGGGGGCCCTCCATACATGTAACTGGGGGATAAAAAACATTTTTTAGTTGTATATAAGCGTGTGGGGTATTAATAGAAAGGTCTTTGAAAATGATATGAAGGTTTATACATTTCATTTTTATTTAAGCAAATCATTTTCGAGATATCAGCTCTCAAAGTATGAAAAATGAGTCCCCCCCCCCCTTTATTTTTTAAACTACGCGATATAAAATTCTAAAAAAAATATATGTTATGCACATTAATAAACTCTATCAACGATTTTTGGTTTGATTAAATTACCTCATATAGTTTTTGAAGTAGGTTGATTTAACTGTATTTTTTTAATAATAAATTGATAATGGTACGGAACCCTTTGCGCGCGAGTCCGACTCGCACTTGGCCGGTTTTTTATGAGTGTTTTCATACAAGATTGAGTTGCAATGCAAGATATGCAAGATTACAAATATTGGAATGAAATATCCTTTATTAAATAATCAATATTAGTAAGTAGAACATATGTTGTTGATTTTCTCTTGATGGCAATTCGACTCCATGTGCTTTTTTATATTCCAACATCTGGAAATGATGTGTATTCTGCAAATTGTATATTAAATGTTTTTCATTCATTTTTGAAGTTCAGGGTGTTCAGCAAGAAGTGACTCCACTTTCTATTGTATAAAATATATTAGGCGAATAGACTCGTAAACACGGCTAAATAATCGAAGACATCGTTGTAAGATGACTTTGACTATCTATTGACATAAATAATTTATCATAAGTATTTAATATATCAAAAGTTTTTATTCAATGTTGTGCAACTCGAAACATACACAATAAGGTATACAAATAAATGGTCCTTGTACAGTACGGTTCAAAATTGCATGGACAGTTTGTGAATTAATTGATTCATAAATGGTCCATGCAATTCTGAACGCCACTGTACATAAAAAAATAATTGTACAAAAAATCGAGTATCGATATCGACATTACGAAATATGTTTACCTATCCCTAAATAAGAACTTGACAGCTATCATTTTGCACGTCCGATACCGGGGTCTAATGATAAAAATCACGACTACACTCCTACCAGTTGCTTACTATTGGCCACAGGAAAGAGGGGCTTCACAGTTCAGCTGAACACGCACCTTTTCTTTCCTGTGGTCGATAGTTAACAGCCTGTGGACAGGTAGTAATGATTTTTATCATACAACGCAATGAAAAAGGAGTAGGTACGTCTTAATGAAGATAAGGCTTTCATAAGAAAATCAAGCTTTATAAGCCTCAACTTTCAGATTGTCCACCGGAAAGACTCCGAATCGAAATTTCGTGGGGCCAAGAGAATGTAACTGTTTTTTTTTTCACTTTTATCGTTACCTAGGTACCTACTATTTTAGCCTTTGTGGTCAGCAATAGGTACATCATTGTTGTAAAAACCCTTTCCTCATGGGTACATTGTATTTCGGCATCGTTTTCATAGTAAAAGGTCAAATTAAACGCATAAGTATTCAAACCAATACGTTGCAAACAAAATTACGTCATATTTGGTAACATAACGTTATTCAACGAGCCAATCCGGTCCAGCGGGTCATGCCAACAGGGCATATTTAGTAGGTAAATTCATAAAAGCACTTTTTCTATTAGTTTGTCAACAATATTTTTAAGTCCCTACATACTTTGTATTTACTTTAGAATCACGGGCTTACAAATCCCGGTTTTTCAAAGGCTTGCGTGGAGATACAGATCCAGCTATGCTATTCTCGTATTCACACATTTGACCCTGCGTTCTTCAACGAGCTCGACGTCGAGACAGCCTTGTCTAAAACCCTAGCTGTTTTATTTGACATTAGGAATCGAGGCTGTGAGCGAGGTTGTGGGCGAGTTCGTCGCTGTTTTTCGTTAGAGAATACGAAGTTCGTACAATAAACGTCAAACTCTCGACGCAGTGTAGTTCCAGCTCACGCCGCATTCGTCGCCGAGCACTAGTGTCGTTTAAAGTACATTAGTGAATACCATTTTTAGGCTCGACGGTGCCGCAGCGCTGACACAGCGCTGACAGCATGGCGGTTTCCTTAGAGAATAACACTGCAGAGCATTTCGCAAAAACTTTGTACATTTGGATGACGTCTTCGATAACAGTTGGTAGGCTGCTAGTCAATGATACTGAGCAAGTTCCACTACATTTCCCAAAATGTCCCGTAACGCTAACGTTTGTATGGAACATTCCTTTTTTGTGACCCAAAAAGGAAAAGAATTGGGAAACAAAACAAATAAAAATTTCTTGGGGTATTTTAGGAAATGTGGTGGATAGTGCTCACTCGCAGACATCAGATTCCGTGGGGCGAAACGAAACATCTTGACAGCTAGGGACTTCCTATATCGATATACTCATTTATCGATACCTTGTTCTAAATACTAGTGAACACTCAAAGGTTTGCTTATGAAATATTTGTTTATTAAAAGAGTATTTATTACCTATATAATAAAATAGCAGCTAAATTTTCTTCTTCTTTTAAGAAAACGTTTTTAAAAATTTATTCGTCACAATTTTTTTTCATGACTGTCCGATCTATTATTGTTAAAGTAAAGAATTTTCCATATTTTCGGGAGTTAAGCGTTTCTGTCTTGGCTGAAAAATCCATTTCAGGTGTCTAGAAGACTTCAATTTCTGTGAAGGTATAGGAGCATAACAAAATTTCGTAAAGTGATCAATAGTTACAAAAAACACACACAATGTCGGGGGCTGTCACTAGTGTACAGAACTAATATCGATAAACGAGTTTATCGATATAGGAAATCCCTAGCTGTCAAGAAATTTCGCCCCACGGAAATCGATGTCTGAGAGCACCATCATTGATTCTACAAGTCTACCAATTTTTATCAATATTAAAGACGTGATCCAAATGTACATTATTTTTAGAATTGGATAATTAACGCCAAAACATGACTAACATCGCATGCTATTTGAAACACCTAAAAAGAGAAACTCTGAAAAGCATCAGGCGATATAAAAAAATGTGTTAACGGCCCCCTAAAATATCTGAGCATGCATTCTCTATAGGATTTACACCAAATGAGCGAATGCTCCAACTCCTCCTGCGGGTGTCGTAAGAGTCGACTAAGGGATGAAGTGTCACTGACTATTTTACAAGATTGATGATGGGCAGCAGCGTCATCATAGTGGACACATTACTGCGATCGCCAATCCGCTTGCCCAGCGTGGCGATTATGGGCATTTACCTCCGAATGCGTCTATACGCATAGTTAATAGGAGAGGCCTACGTCCAGCAGTGGACTAACATAGGCTGATGATGATGATGAGCAAATGCTAAACGTAATTCGTCGAAATTCGTTGATTAACGCTATGGCACGCTTGGTCGCTCTGAACACTTGGCGGTTTTTTTTTCATTTATACTTGTAAGTAAAGTAATGCATCTTTTTAATCAACATTAATTTCCAGTTGTATGCTAACCCTTTCTAGAAATGGTTTATGATATGGGCTTTTATGCACGAGTGTCAGTGATATTTTACAATAAATTATGCGAGGAAACATACAATTTCGGCAGTAACAAGAGTGTAGCCGACTGTACAGAAAAGCACAATGAAAATTCATACCTGGTCTGTACCCGTGCAGATAGAAAAGTATCACTTTCTGTTGATAAGTTTACCCTTAAAATAGCATTTTATGAGCAATATGCATTGTAAAATTAGTTTTCATTCATATTTCATATTTCATTTATTCAAGCCATCAAGTTACACATACAATATATAATATAATAATATGTCACCTGATACCCTGTCAGGGCACAACAGAACTCTTACGATACCTACCTATATTAACAACAACATTATTATTCATTTTTTCTACTCCTGACCTTTTTTTTGCTAGTTACATAGCTACGCACACTATTGTAAAGATATACATAATTACATCTGTCAAAAGTCTATAGTCTATTTCTCAAAAACGCACTCTCAGCCAGTATCGTAATGTCGCAGCGTTGTTCGGAAAGAGAAGGCACGCGAGATATATGGGCGGCTGTCGCTGCCAGTCGTCGTCACTTTCCGAACAGATTCAAAAACGTACTGCGATCTGCCACAGACTGCCACATCACACCCATGATGGACGCCATATTGGATTTGTTCCCAACTTCGAGTTTTTACACTGCTACCAACATTAGTACGAAATTATTTATTACAATAATTAAAATTATTAACTAAATATTTAGAAAATAGAATGAAAATTAGTTTTTTCAATTATTTTAATTTGATATATTATATTTTTGTACCAATAACTAATTTCATATTATGTAAAAGTATTTTTATCACAGGCAAGTAAGCACGATTTTAAAAGCAAAGTTATCCATAGACAATGACAGCTGCATTAAAAAAAACCTTCCCGCTTTCCGCTAGTAGTTGAAAGTCCTGCCGCGAACTTCGAAATTGGGTTTCGATCATTTGTCTCTGTCACTTGAACAAAATTATTATTAGAGTAACGGAGACGGATGCTCGACTTTTGCGAATTTCGAAGTTCGTGGACGGCCCCCAGTTGAGTATAGGGCTCGGTTTGATTTGAGTCGATTTGCATTAAAGTTTGTGCAGTGCCTAAAATCTATCTAAAATATGAGTTTTTCATCAAATCATCATTCATTTCTAATGTTCTGCCTGCTCTTCTTGGGAATGCAGGTAGGGATGAGCTATCAATGTTATATTCATTATACAAACTATGACTTATTGGTGACAACTGGAATACGTGTGTGGCGCTCAGTAATATAGGATATTTTATGAGTTCTGTGTGTGCTATGCCTCTTAGTCGTAGAAAAAGTATAGTATGCAACGTTGTATTACTAGTTCAAAAAATGCTCGCGACGTCTTAAATTGCGATACTCGCCCTTCGGGCTCGTATCGCAACTCACGCCGCTCGCACTTTTTGACCCTTATAATACCACTATTGCATAAAATACTATTATTACATTCACATATATCTAGATAAACCAATATTATTTTTATAACTATTTCTTCATAATTTAATTTAGATGTCAAATAGTTACGTACATAAACAATATTTTGATGTCTTACAAAATGCTAAAGTGAAGTTCAAATTACATGTTAGATATTTGAAAGTAGGTACAAACTAAGTATCACTAAAGTAATCCTCTAACTTGTAGTAACACTTTTCTATTAGATAGTTTTTTAATTTATTCAGGAACACTTTATCATTTTCCTCTGCTTTAAGGTTGTCACATAATTTATTGTATATTTTTAGCACATTGCTGCTCGTACTCAGTCCGTGACACTCTGAAAACCTGTTTTGAAGTTCTTACTTCGACGCCTATGTTTTGAGTTACCTTTTTATAGCGTCCTTTTTCTTTCCCTAGGAATTGATAGAGAGAGGTTCTCAAGCGAATTACCCGTTCGAGATGGTGGTTCACCTTGATTCACTTGAATCTAGTTTGCTAAACAAGTAAATAAAAACATATTCGTACGTTAAAAAATGGTAAAAGGCGTGTGTTTGCATGTTTCCAGGCAGTATTAGTTAAATGCAGTCTGCACGATTTGAGTTACGATTTCGTGCACGATGCACATTTTTATAATAGTAATGCCATCAGATATATCGAAGCGGTCACGGAGTTCAAAAATATCTGAACGTGCACTACGCAATGATAATAGAGGTCTGCTGAGATATTTGTGAGCAACCTATCTATACCCAAAACCATAAAAAATAGGTACTTTGATCAAAACAAAAATCGTTTAAAGAGTTCACTCATATGCATCATCTCCATTTTTTGTATTTTATGCCCCTTAGTTTAAACATTGTTATCTAGAAAATGAGTCACTTAAAGAAAAATGTCTTCTTACCTGTATACCTTTTAAAATACCATTCCATTGATATTCAATATCGAGAAAAAAATACCATCGGGTTCCTAGAAGGACATCGTCGATTGACAACCAAAACTCACTAAGTAACAAATACCTACTTGAAATAGAGCTCGTATCTAAGTTCAGATTCAATACTGACATAAGGTGAGCGTCAGGATGACTGACCAAAATAGCGGATCAGTGTTAGAGTACCATCATAATTTACTACCTATTTGCTACTATTTACTACCTATGTTCACATATTTGCTACCTAAGTTAAAAAAAAGAAATCAATTTAATTAAGTGGGCAGTCATTCTGACGTCAGGATGACTGCCCATATTTAGTATTTCGTGGTTAGACCCTATATTTTGCAACTTTCTATGTACTATGATTTACTACCTATTTGCTACCTAAGCATATATTTTTTTTCAGATTTTTTAGGCAAAAAATGACGATTTTATAAGCATTTCAAATTCTGAACAAAAAAAATGTGTTAGAGTACCACCATAATTTACTACCTATTTGCTACTATTTACTACCTACGTTCACATATGTGCTACCTAAGTTTAAAAAAAGAAATCAATTTAATTAAGTGGGCAGTCATTCTGACGTCATTTCTCCAGTCATTTTTTCCAGATTTTTTAGGCAAAAAATGACGATTTTATAAGCATTTCAAACACATAGGCAAATAGGTAGTAAATTATGATGGTACTCTAACAATTTTTTTTTGTACAAAATTTGAAATGCCTATAAAATAGTCATTTTTTGCCTAAAAAATCTGGAAAAAATATATGCTTAGGTAGCAAATAGGTAGTAAATCATAGTACATAGAAAGTTGAAAAATATAGGGTCTAACCACGAAATACTAAATATGGGCAGTCATCCTGACGTCAGAATGACTGCCCACTTAATTAAATTGATGTCTTTTTTTAAACTTAGGTAGCAAATATGTGAACATAGGTAGTAAATAGTAGCAAATAGGTAGTAAATTATGATGGTACTCTAACAATTTTTTTTTGTACAAAATTTGAAATGCCGATAAAATCGTCATTTTTTGCCTAAAAAATCTGGAAAAAATATATGCTTAGGTAGCAAATAGGTAGTAAATCATAGTACATAGAAAGTTGCAAAATATAGGGTCTAACCACGAAATACTAAATATGGGAAGTCATCGTGACGTCAGAATGACTGCCCACTTAATTAAATTGATGTCTTTTTTTAAACTTAGGTAGCAAATATGTGAACATAGGTAGTAAATAGTAGCAAATAGGTAGTAAATTATGATGGTACTCTAACAAATTTTTTTTTGTACAGAATTTGAAATGCTTATAAAATCGTCATTTTTTGCCTAAAAAATCTGAAAAAAATATATGCTTAGGTAGCAAATAGGTAGTAAATCATAGTACATAGAAAGTTGCAAAATATAGGGTCTAACCACGAAATACTAAATATGGGCAGTCATCCTGACGTCAGAATGACTGCCCACTTAATTAAATTGATTTCTTTTTTTAAACTTAGGTAGCAAATATGTGAACATAGGTAGTAAATAGTAGCAAATAGGTAGTAAATTATGATGGTACTCTAACACTGATCCGCTATTTTGGTCAGTCATCCTGACGCTCACTGACATAAGATGTTACTGACAATAAGTGACAGTTTTTATAGTGAGTTTTAGTTGTTAGCCGACGACATTAGGTTTTTTCAGTTTTACTATTTTATATTGTCAATTTCGGCAGAGGTCGCTCTGTACATTTTGTCAAATGGCCTCAGCCTTCAACATGTGTGACATGACTAGTGATGGGTCGTCTCCAAGTTACCGGTTATGGAGAATTTTCCCAAATAGAAACTTTCCCCATAGTAAGATTGGAAAATTATCGGGAACGACCCATCACTAGACATGAGACATTAGACCATTTCTGTGATTGACTCTAAGGTCCGACCGAGACCCATATTTCAGTCTCGGCCGAGACCGAGACCGTGACCGAGAATAAATTTGATTCTCGGCCGAGACCGAGACCGAGACTTGGTAGAAAGGATAAAAAACGTATAAATTACATAAAAATCCCTAGCAAATACCTATAGTAAGTCCAACGTCAAACGAAACACAGGATTTTTTTTGGATATTTACTTTTTGTGAATTTTTTCTTATGTAGGTACCCCAATAACCGGTATTCGAATTTTAGGTATTTTTATCGATAGGGGTCGCTTACTCTAAATTATTCCTTCCGTTCATTTTAAAGTGAAATTGAAGTCAGTTCATGTCAATATGACACCAATAAAATTGCAGTAAGTTCGCGAGATGGCGTCAAGCTCGCCAATTACAGCTTATTACGAATTTCGGCCACGGCCAAGAGTCCCGGCTATTTTTGGCCGAGTGCCGAGACGGATATCTCGGCTTGATTTTTGGCCGAGAATGCCGAGACCGAGATCTCGGTCGGACCTTAATTGACTCCGCCCCGCTGGCACCAATTTTTTGGTATTCTTACAGGTAGGTAGGTATGTATGGTTGAGGAAATTGAATGTTTAGCAGTTTATGGCTGACTTTACGTAGGACGTGTTTAGTACATACAAGACAACCAATTAAACTAGAACCGCAAAGTGCTTAACATTCAATTTCCTCTACTGTATAATAATGAAAATCGCACGTGACATATTTCGGAGAGCCTAGGTCTCCATTATCAAGCACTGAGTCTGCGTTCATGCCTCACGACTCTCCAAAACATGTCGCGGATAGTGACTAAATACACGTGAACAGTATAATCACCATCATCAGCCTATGATAGTTCACTGCTGGACGTAGGCCTCTCCTATTAACTATGCGTAACAGTATAACCGTTTAATTATATTTATAGAATAGAATAGAATATTATTTATTTGGCGATTAAACGGTACACTTACAAAGAAATTGTTAAAATTATAAACACAGCAAAAAGGTTGCCACTCAGCATGTGTCATGGCTAGATTGCCATGACGCTGATTTTCAGGGCCACCAAAAAAATAAAAAATAAACTTAAGACTACCTATTCTTAAAACTAACAAGTGACGCCGTTAACAGTACATGCATCAATAACATTATACTAAATGGCACTGGCAACCCTGTATACTCGTATCACGTGCACAGGTTTTTCATGAGAGAATGTGAGAAATGACATTCAAAAAAGTAAAAATCTTCAAAAATATATGTAAGTATATACAGGGTGTTTGGGATAACGATGTAGGAAATTCTGGAGGTGGTAAAGGAGACAAATTGGAAGAGTTAGAACCCTATTTACCTTAGTCCAATATGTGACAAATTTTTTTTTATAAAAAAAAAATTGAACTCACACTTGCCTACTAACTACAAGAAACTTATTTTGTTTGGTGACGGCGTTCAACAATTGATCGACGATAACTTTTAAACTAATTGCTATTTTGTTGTACTTTTTTTTGTAATCAAAACCTAGAAAATCAAGCATATTTTTACCCGAATAGGAAGACTCATATCCCGACTACTTTTTTTTTCACAGGCCGATAAAGTTTAATTTACTGTTAGAAATCAGTAATGATGAACTAGAAAAATTATTTTAAAAAATGTTGTGTGTGGTAAGTGGGAGTTAATTTTTTTTTATTTATTACTCAACTAATTGTTATGTTAATTATAAAAAAATCAATGCTATTTATTGCATATTTTGTTTTAAATTTAACTTTTTAAGTAAATTTTTGGTATAAAACTAAACATTTTGAAAAACGTGATTTAAAAAAAAACTGTCACATATTTGACTAAGGTAAATAGGGTTCAAACTCTTCCAATTAGTCTCCTTTACAACCTCCAGAAATTCCTACATCGTTATCCCAAACACCCTGTATACACGGTGGAATTTAATCGGTGAACAGGAACCCATTTTTCTAATTCAGTAATCGATGGCGGTCACGTTTATGTAGTACTTAAGTGGAACCAAGTTTTTTTTTTAGCATAACAAATTTTTATGTTGAAATTAAACTTTAATTAAAATGTATTGTCACCCTACTAATGGTTTAGTCTGAAAAGTTTAATACCTCTTTTCAAACTATCAGCCATGCATCGCTCTTATTTTACATAGGAATAGAGTCTATCGCAAAAATTAAAGCATGTGAGTGGTTATTGCTCATTTATGTTTTAAGTTTCTATGGCTGATAGTTTGAAAAGAGGTATTAAACTTTTCAGACTAAACCATTAGTAGGGTGACAATAAATTTTAATTTCAAAATAAAAAAAAATTATGCTAAAAAAAAACTTGGTTCCACTTAAGTACTACATAAACGTGACCGCCATCGATTACTGAATTAGAAAAATGGGTTCCTGTTCACCGATTAAATTCCACCGTGTATATTAAAAAGGAATATGCCGACTAATTTTATGAGAACAAGCCGTAAACCTCGCAAAGGAAAAAAAAATATAATTAAGAACACACCGTGGCGCATGGTTGCTGGACCGAGAGGAGATCTACCCACTTGAGCCAAATATAATATCTGCTAATAATTGTCTAATCTACTCGTACATTCAAATAAGTTTCAACACTAGTTATTGTGTCTCACGTAAGTTCAGTATCAATGAAAATGGCTATGTTTTTTCCGTGTTTTCCTATAAGTTACGCAGGTACTGAACTTTGAACTGCGGTTGAACCTAATTATTAGTTCAAATAAGACCATTACTAATGGTCCTAATAGTACTGCACGCATATCCATATCAGAATTCATACAGTCATCTCCGTGACCGGATGGCAGACGTACACTCAGCCTGGTTATCGATGTGAAAAATTACGCCTATTTTGCCACTGGGAACGCATGTAATAATTTCGTCGCCATGGTCGTTGGGCATAGTAATCAAATGTTTAAGCGGATGAAAGGTTATGAATATACTCGCGGTTAATAGAAGTTGACAACAATGTATACAAACCTTGCAGTCAAAATGTGTTTAATTTCCAATCTATGCTATTCGTCAGCAGAAAACAAAAAAATGTAAACAAACCTAAAAACTTGCATTATTCCATAATCACTTTTAGAACACAATCTTGGCTTTATTACCAACATAAAACTGTTACCAACTAAACCACAGTTAAAATTATTGATATTTTTAGTATTAATGTTAAAAGTAGTTTACGCGGTTTTCTGCCAGATAAATTTAGTTCTCAGCCACCCAACGCTTCATAAATTTACTATGAAAAAGGCCGAAAACAAAGTAAACAACGGGCTAAACTACCCCATATCTGAACGTGTTTCACGATATTATGTCAAAGACATCAAATGCTATGGATGACGAATGGTATACGTCAATTCATTAGGAAATATTGTTAAATCCATGTGTTATTTTATATCGTTTCTGGTGCAGAGGTTGGCCATAGCCATCCAACGCGGAAATGCTGCGAGCGTTATGGGGTATGCGAGCGTTAAGCCGTGTGGTATCGGCAGTAAGAATACATTTGTCACCACCCCAACTCCTCCTGCGGGTGTCGTAAGAGTCGACTAAGGGATTGAAGTGTCACTGACCATTCTTTGATAAAATATTGATGATGGGTAGCAGCGTCATCAAATCATAATGGACACGTTACTGCGATCGCCAATCCGCTTGCCCAGCGTGGCGATTATGGGCATTTACCCCCTAATGCGTCTATACGCGTAGTCAATAGGAGAGGCCTACATCCAGCAGTGGACTAACATAGGCTAATGATGATGATGATGATGTTATGGGGACCTTTGCACCGGAAGCGTTTAGGAGCTCTTAACTTGGTCTACGAGTATTTTTACCAATAAGTTTAGTGTTTAATTTGGACGTAGTTTAGGGAAAAGGATTCAACCCACAAAAATGTGTCAATAAAACCTCAACCTTCTGTCAAAAACAAAAAGCCATTCTTTTCAATGACAATTTTTTGAGGTTGGATCCTTTTCGCTAAACTACGTCCATTTATTTATTTTATAAATTATTGTTAGTTTTGGTAATATTTCAATGATTTATTTATATGAATCAATATATATATTTCTTAGTACGTATTAATGTCTAATTTTAAGTTCAACGTTTTGTACTTTTTTATTTTACCAAAACAATAAAATAATACTAGATTATGGACATTACTTTGAACGGTTTGTTATGTTAACAACGCAACCTATTAGGAGGTAAATGCCCATACTCTTCAAAGTGCATGGGCAAGCGGATTGGCGATCGCAGTAGTGTGTTCACAGTCGCCTATAAACGAATATTCAGTTGAATGTAAACTTTTGTGTGACATAATAACAATAAATAGAACTAAACGGACACAGTGGAGGCAGATCTGCGACATCTACAAGTCAATAACTGGCAAGAAGTTGTACATGATTGAGACAGATGGCGTACTCTCGTGCATGTTGGCTAAGCAAATACGCCAAGTCGCTAGCGATTTCAGGATGCTTAGCCAAGTTGCCGATCGCTAACGCTTGGTAACGTATCGTATCGTAGTTTTCCTTCTCTGTCACTCTTTCTTATTAGTGCGACAAAGACAGTTAGCTGCCTTTCGTTTACGGTTGACGATTAAGCGTTAGCGATTGGCAACTTGTCTTAGCACCCAGATAACGCTACGATACGAATCGTGTGCATCATCGTCATCATCATCATAATCATATTTATTCATTCACAATAATTATTATAATAATATATGAGAAAAATAAAAAAATACCCTAAAATAATAATAATAAAATCGTAATTCGTCGAAATTCGTTGATTTTGTAGAGTGGGGGATAGAATCAGCATTCGCTCGTTTGGTTCACATCCACCTTGAGTATTTCGCGATCGTTTAATAAAAAAAACTTCCTAATTCCTTGAACTGGATCAAGTACACCAGGAAGGCTTAAATTCACACATTAGTGACACGACAATAGGCCTTGTGTCCTTGAGTTACGGTTTATTTACATGTCATAGTGTGGATGAGTTCGTTCATGACATCCGCAATTATAGAAATGAGGCGCTAAGCGATATTGTGCAATCGAGGTCGAACTCGTGTTTAAAAATTTAAATCACGCGTTCAATAAAAAAAATATACCTATACACGGTGCTCGCGAGCATTGAGAGATGTAGACTATGCATTCATGCAAACAAAAAAAAATATTATGTGTTTTAATGTCAAATGTCAGCAATTTTTTTTTTCTTTTTTAGAATATTTGAATATTTTTAAACATTTCAAGTATTTTTTATCATATCATTAATTTATTCCCCGCGAATTGGCCTCCGGATGAACCTGGACAAGACGAAGGTCATGTTTAATGATCTCGTCATTCCGGAGCCAGTAGTCATCGATGGCACGCCTCTCGAAGTTGTCAAAGAATATGTCTACCTTGGCCAGTTAATGCAGTTGGGTAGATACAACTTTGAAAAGGAAGCTAATAGGAGGATCCAGTTAGGTTGGGCAGCGTTTCCGAAGTTGCAACAGATATTCTCGTCGGATATACCTCAGAGCCTAAAGACGAAAGTTTTTGACCAGTGCGTCATCCGAGACGTGGACACTGACTGTGGGGCTAATCCACAAGCTTAAAGTCGCGCAACGTGCTATGGAAAGAGCTCTGCCCTCGTAGTGAAGAATGCAGTAATTGCAAAAACGTCATTTCGAGATAAACTTGATTTAAGGTTTTCTTTAAAACTAAGCGTCTAACGAGACGAAATAATTATATTTTGTGTTTTCTAAAACTGTCATATAATATGTTCAATGATATTATAATATCAAAAGTTAGAATATATGTACACATTCGATTTTAAAGTCGATTACTGCAATTTATCTTTGCATTTTTTTTGCTACACGCGATACATGCTAGATAAGTATGCAGTAAAAGCGTCCAATACTGCATTTATATCTAGACTACATAAATTACTGCATTTCATACTTGAATGGCAGTTCAATTTAAAATAAGTTTTCAAAGAAGAAATGCAGTTTAACTTTATGTCAGAAACT
Source organism: Thaumatotibia leucotreta (assembly GCA_025490895.1). Classification (NCBI taxonomy): domain Eukaryota; kingdom Metazoa; phylum Arthropoda; class Insecta; order Lepidoptera; family Tortricidae; genus Thaumatotibia; species Thaumatotibia leucotreta. The sequence continues at coordinate 12,994 of JALPQI010001277.1, read as the reverse complement.
ATATGGCACAGACTATTTAAAAAATAAATTAAAATGTGCCCAAAACTAGGTACTAGGTATTGATTATCATGTTTACAAGATCAGAAAATAGAAGAGAAAATAAAACTGCGTTTTAGTAATTTTGTGTATTGTATTTTTAAACTGCAGTATTGACCTGTGCGACACGCCGACCCTTTCGTTATACTAGGGTAAAACGCAGCAATAGCACGTACTGCGGTTCAGCCTAGTTTAGCGTTGTAGATATTTTTCACTATGTTTTTTGTAAAATGCAGTAATCGACCGAATACTGCATTTCTTTTTAGTACTAGTTTAATACTGTATTTTAACCTAGTATTTGAAAAATATTTTGATCAAATACTGCATTATTACTTACTAAAAGTCTATGTTCTATACATTTAAAAATTATGAAAAAAATATACATATATAGATATTGACTCACAGGTTTCATTTTTCGAAAAAAGTCAAAATCTTAATTTTGTCGATTACTGCGTTTTTCACTACGAGGGCAGAGCTATGCTTGGGGTCTCTCTAAAGGACAAAATTCGAAACGAAGTGATCCGCCAGAGAACCAAGGTGACCGACATAGCTCTGAAAGTTAGTAGGTTGAAGTGGCAATGGGCTGGCCACATATGTCGCAGAACCGATAACCGCTGGAGCAAGCGTGTTCTGGAGTGGAGACCGCGTCTTGGTAAACGTAGCGTGGGACGCCCTCCGGCCAGATGGCGGGATGATTTGCATAAGGGGGCTGGCAGAAACTGGATGCATAAAGCAGCAGACCGAGCTCTGTGGCGTACCTTGGGGGAGGCCTATGTCCAGCAGTGGACTGCAACGGGCTGATGATGATGATGATGATTAATTTATTAAAATGTTTTTTATATTTTATTTTAATTTTAATGTCAGGTTGATTCGTTACATTCTTATTTTTTAATTGCCAGGCAAAAGTTGTGGTTATTAGAACACATTGTGGTAGCATCGTAATCAAAAATAAGTTTTATGACCAGTTACGTTTGGTTTTGGGGGCATTTTTGAGCTAGCGTTAGACGTCCATGTTATATGTATATGGTCGCAGGACTCGCAGGCTCCGCAATATAGGATTGTGACGGGCATGTCTCTGTCACTTCAATTAGGGTGCGGCTCCACTGAAGCGGAGCGGAGCGGAACTGTACAAAATTTACCAATTACATTCTTCAAATTCAAACTTCGAAACACTGTGATGCGGTCTCATTGGCCGAGCTCCCACAGCTCCGCTCCGCTCCGCGTCAGTGGAGCCGCACCCTTAAGCTTTCATTGGATTGGAGTTTTGACACTGAAAGCTACTTTTATTGTTACGAAACATGCAATTTCACAAGTCAGAACGATTGACAAACCTGTAATTATACAATAGGTCTAATAACAGCCATTGTTAAGGGTGCGAAGTTACCTACTCAAAGCTGAAATGACGCTATAATACTATAGGTACTTATTGTAGATTTTCCGCCTAATAATCGCAGTATTGTAAAAATAAGATTCCTTGTTTTAATTCTGCATAATAACACGTATTTCTTGGCGTTAAGATAACTTAATTGTCAAGGAAACACGTACTTATTCGAAAAAAAAACTGTTTACTTTGTTGTTTTAATTATTGCCTACTTAGTATTGTATTCTATGAATGCGGTGAAGCTGTTAAAATAATTAAGACAGCGAAAATTAAAACAATGGTAATCTAATAATTGTAATATTAACGACTATGTATTTATCAACGTAACTCCCCGCCGATTAAAAAACACAGTAGGTATTTAGTGTGCGTAGGTATAGGTATTTACAATTTCCCTCCTTTGACAATAAATCTTTGGTACACATACATTTAACTTCACTTTTTTGTGTTACATAGTTACCCATATATGTACATATTTAATTTGTACGACTGTAGTTCGTTTTTAGCATTAGAGAGAACATAAAAGGAAGTTCCAGGTATTTACAACATTTTAAATATGTGGTGTCAACTGTGAAACCATGGACCGGAACCGTTATTTTACAAAAACCTCGAAATACCCCAATAATTTAAGATGTTTTATACTCTTTTATGTACTACTCAATATTTTATGTAATTTAGAATATCATATTTTTTAATTACTCCATTAACTTAGAAATACCTACTATACAGAAGAACGAAAAAAGAACCGTTCTTTTTGTATGGACAGAATAACCGGTTCCGGTCCCTGGGCCCTACCGCGAAAAACAAAATTCGCAAATTTAGAGGATTTGTCTCTCTCACTCTAATGACGCTTCCGTTTGAGTGACAGAGAAAAATCCTCGAAATTTTCGAATTTCGATTTTCGCGGTAGTAGGCCTGTGTCTAACTATCTTACAGCCATGAAAAATACTAACACTGCCTTTTTCGTTACTAAAATTATAAAGTGTTTTCATATTATAGGTATTTAAATAATATTTACAGTATTATATTTATATACATTAAAAGTATCTATTGAAAATTGGTAGTGACTCTGCCTACGAAGCTGGAGGTTCCGTGTTCAAATCCCAGCGAGGGAATTATTTGTGTATTATCATTTGTTTGTTCCATGGTCGTGGCTGTCTGTATTCAAGTATCTATATTCCTCTATCTATTATATATATCGTCGCTTGGTACCCACATCACAAGCCTTAATTAAGCTTACCGTGGGACTAGGTCGATTTGTGTAAGCTGTTCCAAGATGCTTATTTATTCATTCGTTTAAATATTTAGCAAACGGGTTACCCACGTGATTTAAGTCGATAAATTGCTCGACATGTTTCGATCCATTTAGAGGATTCTCATCATGGAGTACCCGTGACCAAAGCCCGACGTGTACACGGTACTCCATGATGAGGACTCCCTTAAATTACGTGAGTAACCCGTTACTTACTCTTAAGTCTCACGTTAGTTATAATTCTAAAATGAATTCGTTTATTTATCGGGCTCCAACTTTCACCCTCGTCGAAAATAGTACACACAAGTGCGAAAACCATGAAATTCGAAACGAGTAGCGATGTTTTAAAACACGACCGACAGGGAGTGTTTTAAATCGACACGAGTTACGAATTTCGTTTTTGCACGTGACTCGTACGACCTTTTTTAGTGCAGATGGCCCTCCGAAGTCTTGGACCCGACGTAAAATGACACACTTCTCGCACTAGAGCCTAAAAAGGCACCATCTTTACCTACTAAAAAAATTTTTTTTGCACTTGCATCGAAATGTACTGTAAATACTGTAATGGACCCGATCGTGATTTTTGTTTTGAGTAAGCCCTTAGCTATGTACGTAAATATGTTTACAATTTATCCACAAGGTACCTACTATTGTACAAAGCCTACCAGATAGCTCAATTCGGCCTCTCATTGTGTTCCCGTGAGTATTTGTGACATACATCACACGAGGAATGCGATTGTATGGGACAATGAGTCTGGGAAACTCTCACTTTCCTTCCACAGGTTAGTCACATCGCATGATAGGACAGCTAACTGTGTTTATTTTGCTTGTTTTTGTAAACGAGTCATAGCCAACATTTAAAACTAACGATTTCTTGCATTTAGGTTTTATCTGATATTTATGAAGTAAATTGTGACAGAAACAGATTCGGATCTTTAGTTTGTTGCCGTGAAAAAACGATGTTCATTTCGATACAAGTGCAAATTTTTTTTTTATGACGAGGGTGAAAAATGGAGCCCGAGTGAAACGAGGGCGTCAATCACCCGAGTTGAAAATAAGTTTTTACACGTGTATCGAACGACTTTGTTTCAAAACAAGTGCCTTAAAAAGAGAAATTTACGCAAAGTTTACTTTTCCGCACTAGTTAGGAAAAAAGTTATGCAGTATATATTAGCCTGATTAAACAAGCGCGGAACATCTAGAGCGGACCCGATGCGCAGGTCCAAAAAAATCATGAATAGTGGGCTTGTACTTTAAAAGAAAACTATTTCGAACATACTCGGCCCGGCCGTTTTTGAATAGCTATGGAACCCATACAGCTCAGTACAGCCCGACATGTTCTTGGCCGGTTTTTTTGTCAGACATTGGTCTATGTTTTTTATGCTGTCTCGTAATCTAATTTTGAGGATTGGGCCCGTAGCATATGCTACTTTTGCTGTTAGATTAATCCGCCACAGCATTACTGCGTTACATGTTCAGTCAAGTGCAAAAATAAGTATCGAAAGTATCCGCTCATAAATATGTTACGACGTTCTTATTCTTATTAAGGTGCGTTTAAACCAAAAGAGCATTCGCTGTTCTAGCGCCCGTTCTACGAAATCTACCAATCACGTTTTGTGTACCGATCAAATTTCGTAGAGTGGGGGGTTAGAACAGCGAATGCTCTTTTAGTTTGAACGCACCTTAACACAGAATAAGAGTGCATTGGGACATCTTTTTGAGCATTTCTGTATACTCCTGATTTTGCCTTTGACTGTACCTACATTATTCGTAGAAATATTACAAAAGCGTGACCGTTAAATTCGTGCTGGAACTACAATATTTATTGACAGTTCGTGATATCGTTCTTATGACATGGCGGTGCTTTAACTTCGGCGAACTGTCAAATTTTTATTAGTACATTGTGCATCAAGGGAGGTAAGTACGGAATTACTAGAGAGGTAAGTACCTACGGAATTACTAACGAAGCCCGACGCCGTAGGGTAGGCGGAGGGCTTTTCATGAGTCGAGTTAGTATTCCGCTTACCGACCGTGATGCATACTATGTTTTTCATCACACTTGCCGACAAAAAAATAAGTGTTAAGACAAAATATTATTAAATGATGTACTTACTGACATTTCTAATACTCCCTACGGAATTTCACTTTTCTATTACTCCCGCTACATCATCATCATCATCAGCCTATGATAGTCCGCTGCTGGACGTAGGGCTCTCCTATTAACTACGCGTATAGACGCATTAGGAGGTAAATGCCCATAATCGCCACGCTGGGCAAGCGGATTGGCGATCACAGTAATGTGTCCACTGTGATGACGCTGCTCCCATCATCAATCTTTGATCAAATAATGGTCCGTGACACTTCAATCCCTACGCATACTCCCGCTACGCATGCAAGCAATGACTGCAGACTACAGCTAGTGTGATGAATAATCCTTCACCGCCATGTTATTGTAGATTACATTATTATCCTACATTGTCGTAACAGATGTGCTTACCATAGAAAAAATCAACTGCGAAAGACTCTGGTTGTCACGGGATTCGAACCCGCTTCCTCTGGATTGCCGGTCCAACGTGCTTTCAATTACACCAGACGACCTTCCGTCGATCACAGCGAATTTAGTCAATGGTATTGTGAAGCTAATCACTAGCGACATCTGTACTTAATGTTTCGAAGGTACTACAAACTTAAGCCACTCAAAGACGTGTGTCTACCACAATCGTCCGCAAACTCGACAACTCTCCGTTGCGTTGAATTTGCTATAGAGGGCGCTGTAATCAATTCATGATTAGAAAATTAATTACTGTAGATTGTTTAACGTATCGACTGTTGACAATTTTGACTGAAAGCAAACTCGCTCCAACAAGCAAAATATAGTCATATAGAAGTTGAGACAACGTTTTGCATATAACTTGTAGTCCTATTTGGTTGGTCATATAAACGTAAGGTAAACGGTTATAAAAGGCGAAAGTGGCGCAAATTATAAGACTTATTAGTGAGATAAAGGTTAAATAAAGGTGGCGACTTAAATCGTTTATTAAAGGTATTGTAACGATTAAGGAATGACCAAAACGTTGTATAAAGAGTACAACAAAAACCTTTACGCGACCTAAATATCAAATAAATGTTTTATAACTGACCATTTTGTTTTATAGAAGGTTTAGTGTATAATCTTTACTCACTGCTTATCGGACTTTTAAGTCACCTAAACATTTTTAAGTTTTATTTATAAAACTGCTCCTGACATTTATTTTAGATACGCGCAAAACTTGGTGTGTGTGACAAAAAGTGTACGGAAAAATAATACAAGTTAATTTTATAAGGTTTGTAATGGAAATTATTGTTCTATATATTGAGCGTTTGCACATTTGGCGTGAACTAAATTCGTATGGGAAGGTCACTTTACTGTTAAAGTTTATGATGATATACAGTTTTTTGCTGTCGCGCTCTTAATATATTCGAAATAATTATAATTTATAACAATATTTCTTCATATTTTATTATAGTTAAGGTTAGCCATTTTGGAACAAGTCATGGATTTATACTTATACGACTACAATATAACTTTATCTTAAGTAAAGGTTTTTATAACGACTACAAATTGTCCGCCATTACTAAGCCGCCATTACTAGTCCGCCACTTCGTCTGTGCCGTTTCCACGATGTAACGTCCATGGTTTTTTTCTTTGAAATAGTACTGTGATGCTCACGAAATGGCGACTGATGTTTTATAATATTAATTTCAAATTGACTTTAAATTGCATGATGTTTTATAACCGTAACTTAAAATCAATTTAAAAACATATAGTTCAATAAAAGGAATATAACGGGTTCGGCAACAACTAAAGGTTTTTCAAAATTTTTGTTTGACGTTAATATAACCAACTGTTGAATAAAAGGTAGATAACAGTCCCGCTGATATCTTATTGTCATATTGAAGTTACCCTCAATACCGCTATATAACTGTCGAGATAAGGTTTTAAGATATCACTTATACAACAATAAAATTATGTAGACGTTGTAAAAATGACCTTATTACGACGGTTCTGTTTTTTCAAAACCCTTTATAAGACGAAAACGTTTATACGACTTTGAACATCATTAAGTAAACGTTTTCTTTAAAACCTCTACATGATTGTTGTATAATTAAGTCGCAAAAACGTTTATTTACCATAGTAATTAGACTATTTGGTAGGACGACTAAACTATCAGATTTATAACGTTTATTTGACTAACAGGTTAACTAAAAACGACTATAAAACTCTTATATGGCTAAAGGTCGTATAACTCTTGATTTATATGACTTCTTTGCTAGTTGGAGCTTTTAGTCAAAATTGCCGTTTTTCAGGCTAACTTAGGACAAGAAAAGTAGATCCGAATAAAACGTTTTGCTAAAATAAATGAAGCTCAACTCCTTGTAATGTGCAACCTCAGATATCACACATTTAGGACAAAAATGTGAACATATATTTTCTTCAAAAATTTTCTATCTTATCCGCATTTGCCACTAACAATTAATCTCCAAGTTCTTTCTTCGCACGTGCATGTGCAATAATTATATAGTTTAATCATTTATTTTCCGCGTCCTTCAAGTAGAAACATGTAATGGCCTATCCCAGTAATAGTCGTATAATGACACGTCGCCCATCCGACAGTCTTTTGTCATTTCCTGTCAACACTGTGGCGTGTGCCAATTACTGGTTCTAGAAGGCATCAGTCACAGATGTCATATACCATAGATCAAGCAAACGTATCTACTTAGCGTGTCAAATGAACTCAGTAAAATCTACTGAGTTGTCCGTCTTTAATCGCAGCTTGCATCTTTCGGGCGTCAAATTTTGTAAGTTGAAGTGAACAAAAACATTAATAATGCCTCCTTAAGTAACATTAATTGCAACAACACAAAAAATATGAATACTCAAGGGCCTGAGACATATTTAAAATCATAAGCAAGTAACAACTTCAGTACAAAATCTGACACGCTCGGCCGCCATACAAATGAATGAACTTGTTTCTTCTATCCAAATCTAATTCTATGCGTTTATGATGTCCCCTATATTTAGTGACTGAAAAAAACCGCTATTGGAATCAAGGTGAAACCTAATAGTCTGTTACCGAACAACGCTTATCAAATTCGGAAGCGGAAGTGATTCACGAAATTTGGAAACAGAACAGTAACAAATAGGTGGAGATAAATTGTACATAATCAAACCGTCAACAGTACTGACAGTAATGCACGGGCAGCCATTTTTTCCATACGTTATTATGGTCACGTGACTTATCGCACATCGTTTACGATTGCTGGATGGCATGTTGACTAGGCCTGCTGTAGGTACTGACTATAGCCTGCGGCTTTAGGTATTTAAATAAACGTAAAAAAAACAAAAGACAGTCAACAGTCAAGTGCAAAAATATGTATAATTGTGTACTTTTTCTACGAGTCAATAAAAATAAGTAAACAAATCTAAATAATGAAATAAATATGCCGAACAGAAGTACAATCGACAACACATCTGTGGATACAGACAAAGTGCCAGAAATACGTATACACACCTTTATGTCCAGGTAATAAAGTTCTGTTTACATATTTTTGGCACTTTGCCTTAGTTCACAGGTGTGTTGTTGATTGTATATATCCTGAGGTGGCTGCTCGTTGATGTCTTTTTTGCTGGCACGCGATTGGTCAAATTTATTATAGTTGCCTACAGCGTTGTCTTATGAGTTCATTATGGGGCAACATGCTTACAAATATTTATAATACAAGTGGAACCGTTTTTAACATCAGTTTGTATTGGAATGTCCCTGAAGTCTTCACCCAATCCGAAAAACACGGAGCTTTATCGTCAGATACCTCCGTACTACTCCGTAGATATAAAAATAGCAACTCATGATTAAAAAACTCGTATTACCATACATTTCAGGTGGTTTTCTTAAACTGTCTACATTTTTGTCTATATCAACCGACCTAACAAGAATTTTAAAGTTGTTTTGTGTTTATTTATAAATTTAGGGAAATTCCATTACAACCTGATTTAAAAATAGATTTTACCTAAACTATAAATATTTTTAAAAAATATTTGAAATCTCCATATTTGCATTATTTTCTATAAAAAAACCACCTGACCCGTTTTCATTGCCGGAGTATGTAGTTGAGTTGCGAACTCGACTTTTAAATGTATATGATTATAATTTTGTGTACGCAATCTTAATTCAAACATTACAGTCGACGAGTAGAAAAAAAATGTTACCATGTTCCTACTACACAGAATTAAAGTGCAATGGGATGGGACGTATTTTTGAGCATTTTTATATACACCTTATTTTGCCTTTGACTGTATTTATATGTTATTTTGGCAATCGACCCGAAAAGGAAGTATACCTAGTTAGGTAAATATATGTATATTATGTATATCCCATAACAACGGAGTGATTAAAAATGACTTTGCGAACGATGTAATAATGCAACAGCGTTGAAAAAATTGCATTATCAACGTATTTTCCGGTGCATTTCAGTTTTTACCTCGTCATCATATTCTTACATCCAGGTAAGTCACAGTAATTACGAATAAATACAATCGCACAGTCATTTTAAGTAGACATTTTAACCTTTTAGACACCAACGACTGATATATTGGCACCACAGGTTCAACGCCAAAGACCGATATATAAGTCATGGCCCACAGAGCAATATAAACCGTCACGTATGTCCGTAAAGTTCAAATTCAGTATTGACATTCTGTTGACGTGGCGTCTCAGTGACAGATTTTGTATTTGAGCTTTTTTATGGCTTCGAAAAGGTTAAAAAACATTTAGGAATTCATATTGTAAAGGCTGCAGCGGATATTTTATATTTCACGTTCTTTTGTTTTTTTGTATACCATTCATCAGTAGATATAACAAAAAAATGTAAACAACCCTAAAAACTTGCATCGATTCAAAACACGCACTTTTAGAACACAATCCTCGTTTTAAATATTACTAACTTAAAAGTATTAAAATCTTAAACCTTGAGTTCTCATACATTTTTAGTTAAAACTTATTGGTATACCTAGTAGGCTCTATTAGTATTAACGTAAGTATATATCTGCGAACGTGCTTCACGTTTGATCAAAAAGTGGCAATCCTATGGAAAATATTAGTTGAGATACTGTTAGGATTATATTACAAATGGAATATTTGAACGAAGGATGGTGTGTTTGAAGGAAGAAAAGATTTGACGAGCGTCACAATTATTAGAGTTGGAGACTTTAAAACGACAAGTTCGTGAACTACAAGCACAACACTTCCAAGATGTCATTGTTTAATTTAAATGCCTTAAAGATAAGTAGGTACATACGTTCTGTGAGAAATGGTCTATGTAATAGTAATAGGTACTGTAAAAGGGGGTAGATGGGAATGACGGGGTAAATATGAATGTAGAGTAGACTGGTCTGTTAGCCCAGAACAAACAGTCCAGTTTAGAATAACATATGAAAAAATCTGCTGTTCTAAACTGGACTGTTTGTCTTGGGCAAATAGACCAGTTTACTCTACATTCCTATTTACCCCGTTTTACGGTAACTATTGATATCGTAACTTTTCTCTGTAAAAACAAACAATAGACCCATGTCATTACACATATGTTTTCCCACTACTGTGTCGAATTTCATTGATGCTTTTCCATTCACTGCGGTTAAGTGCGGTTGCAAAATTACTAACGTCGCTCGAATTACTGGTTTCATATGAGAATACAGCAGTTTCCTCGTTTCGTTAAGCGCAAACATAATTTGGCGATGACGGGTCTTGTGCACAATAGACACTTAAAGTCTATAAACAGATTAACTTTCAATAGCTGAGAATATGTGTTTTTAAGCATTATTAGCACTTAAAAGCAAACACGCATATTTAAGAGATACATAGATCTTTTTTGTCAATCTTTGGTGTGATGTCATGAATAATGACTGATTCTTAATTATTTACCTACTTATCCTCCAATTACGAAATCACGATGGGAAACCATTTTTTATCGAATTAATAGAGCGTAGTATTATTTTGTTAGTCAGGAGTTCTTTCACACTGAAACTATACCTTAAACATAATAAGAAGTATTTAAATGCTCATTGTCGATTGTGCTATTGATAAAACTCCCAGCAGGACGTGCCGTTGGGCAATTTTTTTTTATAATTTATTTTTAGGTACTGGGTTAATACTTTTTTCTTGTGTTTTTAAAAATTAAACCAAATTTTGCCGGTTAGACAATTCTAAGGCGTGTTTTGTATATCTCTATTTCAGAAAACAGGTGTACTGCCATTTGGCAAATTATGTTTCCCAAATATGACTTCCCAAATAACTTATCGCAATAGTCTCATTTCCCAAACAAATCTTTAGCAAAGTTACATTTCTCATTTTATTAATTTGGTCAAATTATTATTTTGCAAAGTTTCACTTCGTCAAGATATTATTAAGCAAATGCTTATTAAGCAAATGTTTTATTTTGTCATAAGTTAAAATCCAAAAAAAAAATCCCAAATTTGATACTTCGCAAGCTCTACTTATATAGCAAAAGCCTGGCAAATGATAATTTATTATTTTAAATTTCGTAGGTCTATACAGGAATTTCGTAATTTTTTGCACAACCCTTGGCTTGAATTTGCCTGGAACATAAAACGTATTTCATGAATAATTGCTATCATAATTGAATGAAGTGAGAAAATAAAATCCATCATAATGATGGATTTTATTTTCTATTGGTATTATTGGTACTAAGAAGGCACACATAGCCACGGATAAAAAAAACTATATTTTTATTTTCATTTTCAAAAAAAAACTATCCCAGAGCCACCGTTAGGTACGACGACGAGCGAAGCGAGAAGGAGTGTTAGGTGAAACTGCGACCATACAGCGCACGAGCCGAGCGAGCGAAGCGAGCGTGCCGCGGCAGCGGCCGGCGAGTGCCAGAACCGACTGTTTTGATATTCCCTCGGCATTTCGTTCCCTTATCAGTTTCATCAAAATTACTGTTTAGAACCCGACTTTTAATTGTTTATCAACATAATATAAAACCCTTTGTGAGCTTTTATTAAAAAAAAACATAAACATACCTTTATAAAATTGGCCTCAAACTAGACAGATGTAGTGAGAAATGACTTGCCTTCGGAAACGTTCGTCAACGTCATGCTGTTTCAGTCTATCTCACTGAGACTGACAGTAATAGCTGTCATGCTACTTCAGTCAGACTCGGTGACACTGCCTGAAACAGCATGTGTTTACGAACGTTTCCGAAGGCAAGTAATTTCTCACTACACCTGTACCCAAAAACATTGGTAATTATTTAGTTAACTAAATGCCAGCTAAACCATCAACTATTTACATGAAAATATGCATTATAAAAAGTTCCAATTAAAAACCAAGCCCAAAGATAGAATTTCCAACCATTTAGTTGGGAAATAAAACGATTTCATACAAGATTAAATTGGAATATGATCTTTCGGCGAAAAGACTTTATGCAAAAAATTGGTTGCGATGTAATATTGTATATACGGTATAAATCGTATGCCATACAATATTTTGGGATTAGTATGTTACGCTAAACGATGCATTTGCCAAAAAATATTTTGGGAAAATAAAAACGACCAAGTAATTTCTTGCTAAACAATCGCTTGCCAATAAAAAGGCTTGCTAACTGTAAAATTGCGATTAATAGTTTTGACAATTGAATTTTTGCCAAATGAAAATTTGGGAAAAATAGTTTGCGATATGATACTTTGGGAAAAATTATTTGCCAAACATTAGTAAACCACTTTTTTCTTGTGTTTTTAAAAATTAAACCAAATTTTGCCGGTTAGACAATTCTAAGGCGTGTTTTGTATATCTCTATTTCAGAAAACAAGGTACTATCACACATTTGTACTTATTATATATGTGAACATGCAGCATATGACAAAAAATTTCAAAGCTTGTTTTTGAATATTATTTAAGGGAAAAAAATCTCTTATTAGTGTGAAAAAACATGTGTTACACAGTGCACTATTGAAAACAAAGAATATATCTAAGTTTCTATTCAGATAATAAAATTAGGGATCAACCAAAGTCCACGACGCCAATTTCATAGAAACATACATTTTAAGTCGCAAACAATACCAAAAGTTCTAGTCAAATAACCCGCCCCGTGTCATCCCTGGTGCAAAAGTGTCCATCACGCTCGCGGCATTGCCACGGTGAATCGCGATTGACAATTTTTGCACCAGGAATGTCCCGAAGCGAGAGTCAAGACCTCACTGTCGTTAACGCCGCCCAATATCCGCGACAAAAACCTTAGCTTCTGAAAACCTTTCTTCTCAGCTTGATTTC